>CM038227.1:92360485-92667985 GCA_021442155.1 Cymbidium sinense | reverse complement strand
ATGAAGCCTAAACCAACCCATGACCCAAATAGGTCAAATGGGTCAAATTGGTCAACTTGACCCATTTAACCTAAATGAAATCAAATGAACTAAATTCAAATATAAATCAAATTGAACCAAAACAATGATGCCAACACATTTCAAATGGTCATATGAACTTCACCCAACCCTTGGTTTGACCCAATTTGACCAATTGGTCAACTTGACCCATTTTGACCTAAATGGGTCAACATGATCCAAATCATATCAAATCAATTCCAAATTCATTGAAACTTAGCATAACCTATTTTTCAATCATACCAAACATATTCAAATTGAAATCCAAGCCAAATGACCATTTTACCCCTAGGCCATAGGGTAACCTAAAATTAAAACCACTTAGAATTTGGTCAATTCCTTTTCATGGACACTTGGCATCCTCTTAGTAGACCAAATGGTCACTAATGAGGATCGTGCACATGACCCAATGGATTTGGGTTAGCCAAACCCAACCCAATGGCCAAATCGACCACCCACTTAGGAATTGAGCACATGGGATCCCTCCTCCACTCAATTAAAGCACATGGGAGCTTCACTACTCCACTCCACACCCAAAACCAAACCATGTGTAAATCCTAACAGCCTAACAAACTCATCCCACCTGGTCAATTGATCAAAAATGATAAAGGGAAAATAGGTCGTCTGATTCACCTAGGAGGAGATATACTCCCCCTAATTCCACTTGATTCTAACACACTCACGCTTGATTGACTGACAGAGACCTCCCTCAAGCTTCTTAAGCTCCCTTAAGCAATCCATAAGCATTTGGCATTCTCCACTTTCGGATTCCTTCAAACCAAAAATAGGGGAGGCTAAGGAAATTTCCAACTTAGCCAATACCCAAATCCAATACAATTCATCCTTCGAGCATCCTCAGAGGGCCTAATTGAACTCATCCAAAGCTTATCCCAAGCTCCAAAGGTAAGGGAGGTGGGACTTTGATCAAGGTCACAAGCAATTGAATGGTGACTTGGTCCACAGGAAGATCTACTCAATCACAAGGCTTGAAAATTTCAACAGCACTTCGTCTCCACTAAACAAAGCTACCTCGATGGATTTGAGTGCCGGTGATAGCCTCCAGTGAGGTACTATTCAAAACTGAGCATAATTTAAATTTTCTTTTGTCCTTTTGTGAAGGAAAGTTTCACCCCAAGTGAAATGGACCATTAGATCTCATCCCCTTGCATGATGATGGTGTGGGTTGAGTTTGAGCTCAATCGAGCTCAAATCATGCAATGGAAGATGGACGATGGCCATCTCCCACAGGAGAGCTCAGGGACGGATCATGGGCCGTCCATCTGCACATTTTGGATGGACGGCCATGATCAAGCTACGTAGGATCCCTTGATTCATCCCTTAAAAACCACGGGCTCAATCTCAACCGTCTGATCTTTGGTCGAACGGATGAGGAGAAAGCACGTAGCACTGTCGCTAACATGGCACTCAGATGTGATAACTTAAGTGATGAATCCCGCCACGACACATGGAAAGGATGCACCGTGCCAGTGATCCAGGCGGCACCGATGAGATTAGTCATTTAATTAGGCTATTTAATTAATGGATAATCATGGAAACTTCAAAATAACATAATTAAATGTAGAAAAATTAGAAAAATATAAAGTAAAATGCATAGTGAAGATAATTCAGTAAGGAATTTTCTAAAATTATTTCCAATGGATTTTGAATAGTGCATTTTCCTTAATTAGGGTTTTAGTGAAAACTTAATAACCCTATTTACTTCATTAATTTATTTCAAATTTCTCAGATGCATTTAGTGGGATGACCTTTGCCTCCCCTAATTTTCTTGGGATTTATTGATGAGTTAATTTGGGAGATCAATTAATGAATCCTTAATCACTTTCTTTATGTAATTAGGGTAATTAAGCATATGAACAATGGTTTAGTCCCTTTATTAAGTTAATTAAGCCTTGCTTAAGTAGAGAAGAGGTTCATAGAATGGGTTTGGGGAGTTTTTCCTAAGCCATTCCCTAAACCCCTTTCCTTCCTTAATCTAAATTTAATTAAGGGATAATCCCCTAATCACTTACTTAATTAATTTGATAAAATTTTTAAAACATTCTAGAACTTTACCAATTCATCTTGGGTAAGTGCTTAGGTGTTCAATAATCTAAGTCGCTTAAGGAAATCAAAATCCAACCCACATGTGTGGGAATGATTATGAAAGTACTTAAATTAAACCATTTAGCTTAATTAATCACTAATTATGAACCAATTACATTAGGCCCTTTCTTTCCTAGACGCATTACTGATTTAATTCCTTATCTATTTTTATGTTATACATTAGCTCATAATTATTTGATTAAATATGCTAAAGTGGTATAGGTAAAGGGTAATTAATGAACTTAATGTACACCTTAACATAAATAAAATATAAAAATCATCTAATGGTTCTGAAATTAAACTAAAACAACATACACATGTGAGAAATGGGTTAGGACCAACAAACCTCTTCACATTCCTTAAATTCAAATCAAATTCTAACAAAACAAAATTTCTTTAAAACCAAATTTTATTTGCTTTAAATAATCCTATCTCATAAGATTGTTTTTAGAAACTAATTAGGGTGAATGAATTTATATGCTTTCATCACTTTATTTCTTTTCTAACTTGCTAAATGTGTATGTCATATGAAAATCATCCATTCATTCCTTTTAAAATTCAAATTAAAAATGAAATGTTTCCTTTATGTCAAATTGCATGTTTTGGCTAAAGTAAGGATATGAATGGCTATTATCATTATTAAATCTAAAAAATATTTCAAAACTTATGAATTAAACATCAAAACTTAAAGGTATACTATTTATAAGTACTTATGAGCTTGCATGTGAATAGCATAAAATGTGTTATGTGATTCTCCCTCTCTTTCTTAACATAGAATTGTATAGGATTTGCAAAGTATATAGTCCATTTGAAAAGGACATAACACTTGCTTAAATCTATTCCTATACACTCATATGTCATGACTTAAGAAGGAATTTCACATCACACATATAAATTAAACAACCAACCAAAATCAAACAAACATAAACTTTTGCATCTTTCTTTTTCCATTCATTTCTTTTTGTACATGCACATGTATTTAAGAAAAGTGGCATATTAGTCTGGACAACCCTGGGATTGTGAGCCTTTAAGTAGCCCTAAGTAGGTCTTATACCTTACACCCCTGGTGCTAACAATGGCATCATACTCACTTATGTCTTTTATACTTGCAAATGTGCATATGAAAAATGGATAAAAGAATCACTCTTTTCTACTTAATGAAAAAATCATGCATCATAAAGCACCTAAATTTTATTAACACTACTTAGCATTCATCATTAAGTTGAGCTAAAATACTTCTATTTTCATGTCTAAATATGCTTAAGATGCATTAATATGCATGTTATACATGTTAGGAAAGAAATGAAGTGATGTGTGTTTTGTGATAATATTTCACTTTAATCTTAAAATGCCTTTCTTTTGGAATAGGTTTGTTCAGAGAAAATCTAAACTTAAGATTAATTAAAATACATAATAAAACATTCATTAAACAAAAATCAAATATGAATCTACCTTAGAAATTACTTAAGGTAGGGAAGAAAGAGAAGTTCTCTTCTCTTTTCCTCTCTTTACAACCTAGTAATTAATTGTAAGATTCATTCAAACCAAATCAAAATACAAAATAAAATCAACCAAAGCAACTAAATCACTTACATGAAATAAACCCTCTAAGTTGAACATTTTCATACTTATAAAACTTCAACCTTAAAGCCTAGCTAAGCATACCACGCAGACCTTAAATGGCAGACATATTAGGCTAAGTCACCACTTCTAGCTTTAGGTTAGAGTAACGCATGGTTTGATGTTTGCTTTTATTTTGTGATGTATTATTTTTAGTGTGGATGTTAGGGTGCATATGCATAAACTGAATGGTAGGGTGATCTTAGTGTAACCATTGTCTTCTGCAGGAGATTGTGCTTTAGGGGCATTGTAATAAAAATATAACGGCTTTTGCTCTGCAGGTGCTTCTACCCCTAAGCATAATCCAAAATAGGCCAGGTGGGCGTGGTTACCCATGTGTAGGGTGCTAAGTCCAATTTATATATATACATGCTTAGGATTGTATGGTTTATTTGGCTAATCTATGTTTTGCATGTTTTAGTTAGATCTCCTTTTTCTCATTTTCATGTAATTTTGCAATTAGGAATTTGGAATGATTGTTATGGGGTATTAAGATAAATATTGATTATAAGGTTATGCCTTATGTACCATGTGAAGCCTTTGGAGCAACCACATTCCAACCATCCAAAAGAAGGAACCAAAAGAAGAAAGAACAAAGAAGAATGAAGAGCCCCGTAACAATGAATTCCTTCTTGATTGTATTTAATTCATTTGTAATCTGAGTTGTATAAGGGTAGAGCTCAGCTACCCAATTTATTTTCAGGTTTTGCGGTGGAGCCCGACCACAAATGGCCTCTTATTTTTTTACGTTAGTTTTATAAATTGATTGATGTTTGTTTAGATTGTGCATTAAGATTGCATATTTTCCTAATTTATTCCTTGCTTTGATGTATGGCCTGGATGATGATTAGGCTCTTAGGAAAATAAATTTTCTATCCAATCAAAACAACTCAAAACTAATAAAAATAAATAACTCATAACCTCACCTAAAGCCTAAGTTAAAATCAAGATAAAAGAATTAGCAACCCCTTAGCTGGATGTTGTATTTACTTTTCTCATGTCATGCATAAAAAGCATATTGTTTCACTCTCGATTGGAGGTCTTCCACCTTTTCCAGAGTACTTAGCTTGACTTTTGAGAGCTATGGTGAAAACACACCTCCTCATCTCGCTAATTTTTGCCCATAATCTAATTTCTCATGCATTAGGCATATGAATCCTAAAGCCTGTGTCAAATTGATTGTCCAAAATGAAAATAAAATATAATAAAATTTTCATTAGATTTAAGTCATTAAATGATGCCCTACAAGATATAGTCTCTTAAGGGGTGTCTTTCAGGACTTAGTCTCTTTCTAAATAAATAACAGCCTAGCTATCTTGGAAAAATATTTGACCTGCCTACATATTTTAAATTCATAGGAGGAGTTAGTTGGCAGCCACTCCCAGGCAGTTATAAGTCCAACAGTTGGGTGGTTTATCCTCTCTTATGGAGGTAAACCAAATACCCATTTTTGCCTTATATTTTTATCATGCTTTTGGCCCTCGCCAAAGCTCCCTAGATTTAGGTTTAGAGGTTGCTACTTCCCTTTGTGGGCCAAGAGCATAAATCCTCCCCTCTTAGGCATTTCTATAACCTTGTATTATGGAATCATGCGCCCTAAATTTTTAGAAAAAATTCAACTCAAATGAATCAATTCAATTTTGAAAATGTAAAGCACAACCATAGGGTAGTTCAGAGTGCATACTAGGCTTCCTAGTATCCTAAGCATCCCCTACTTATCTTCATTTGGCTTCAATAAAAACTCCTTCCTCTTATTTGATCCCACTTGACTTTCTAAAAATAAACCAATTGATTGATAGTCCTACCTTTCAAAATCTTTGGAGACAATGATCATTTACCTTAATCGAGAGTATTCCTGAGGAATCTTGTTCCTTAGGATTCAATTAACTATGGGGGCTTGCCCCTGTAGGGAACTTAATGAACCTGGTTTAAAATAAACCCTACTTTACTTTTCCATGTAAAGTAGGGGAAAAATCTCTGGTATATTTCAACGACCCATAGTCCTTAGGAGTCCTTATTGAGGTGATTAGGTCCATTGTAGGGTGCTGACTTCTATCTTTTGAGATAGTACACCTCTCATCAATGTCGTACTCGATCACCCTAATAAGAATATATGCGGATCTGTGTGGCATCTTGACAAGGTGTATTTTTATTATATTTCTATTTTCATTTATTCTCTTTTTCTGAAAGGGGGGGCGAATAGATAAAGGCAGGAAAAATAATAAAACTTTCACCACAGACTCTTAAGAAAACATGTGGTGGAGGACAAGATATGAGACACATAACAAATGTCTTCACAGAAAATCTCAAGGTGATTTTCTAATCTTATCCTTGGATAGTACTGAGTCATAGATAGTTAACTCAGGTGCCTCTTTTCATGCAAGTCTTAATAAATAGGTGTTCATAAATTACATCCAAGCATATCTAGGGAAGGTGTACCTCTGGGGAAACAAGGCCAACAACATCATAGGCAAAGGTGATGTTGATATCAAATTGTTGAATGGATCTGTTTGGAAGCTGAATGATGTCAGACATGTTCCATGCTTAAAGAGAAATTTGATCTAAGTGAACTAGTTAGCATAGTCTGGATTCATGGCTACATTCATAAGGGACTCATGGAAGGTGATTAAGGATGCTTTGGTGATGGCACAAAGAAACATTAAATGGATGATGTACTTGATCAACCAAACACCAGAGTTCATAAGAGTTCCTAAAAAAGGAACATATGCGGGCTTGTGGCATAGGAGGCTTGGTCATATGAGCGAGAAAGGAATGAAGTCATTACTTTTCAAGAACAAACTTTCTGATTTAAGATCTATAGATTTAAATTTTTGTGAAGATTGTGTGTATGGAAAGCAAAAGAGAGTGAGATTCTTTAATAGTTGTGTATGGATAAAGTCAAATATACTGGAGTTAGTACACACTGATGTATGGAGCCCCACCCTAGTTCAATTAATTAACAGATCATCATACTTTGTTACTTTTATTGACAATCATACTAAAAAAACATGGGCATACTTCTTGAAATAGAAATCAAAGGTATTTGATGTAATCAAGAAGTTAAAGTTCTAGTAGAAATTGAAACAATGTGGAAGGTGAAATGTCATATAACAGATAACGTCATCGAATATCCTGATATGAGGTTCAAGGATTACTGTGCATCAAATGGCATCAAGTGGGAGTTCAATGTGTTTGGAACACAACAATAGAATAGAGAGGCTTAATTCATGAATAAAAACACTATGGAGCATAAGCCTGCATGCTGGGTTGCCCAAGCAATTTTGGGTAAAAGCGATTAATACTATTGTGTACCTTATCAACATAAGCTCTTCAATACCATTGAATGAAAGTGGTGTAACAGATAATGAGATGAAAGGACATGTCACAAGGTCTCAAATCAAAGCTTGAACTTAGGAAAACTTTATGTGTTGTGGATTTATGTTTAATGTGTTGTATTATGTAGTAATGGATGTATTTAATCATCTTTAGGTGTTGTATCAGAGTTGTGGTTGAAAATATATGAGTTTATATATTAATTTATAAATGTATTAGTCTTACTATTATTAGGGGTGTGCATTATTTGGTTTTAACCAAAAAACCAAATCGAACCAAAGTTTTTGATTAAGTTGGTTCGATTTTGAACTTAGTAATTTGGATTTTGGTTTTAATTAATGAAAACTTTGGTTTTTGGTTTTTGGATCAGTTTGTTAAATAAAATTTTGCATGGAACCAAATAAACTGAATTTATTCATTACTTGGGTTTTTTTTTAACCATCATAAAAATTTAAATATTTTTAATGCATAAAAGTAATTAATTGCTTTTTTAATTTTATATATATTTTTTATTATTATTATTATTATTACTTGTTCATTATACAAAAAATTACATAATGAATATAAATTTCACAAATGGTTTTAAAATATAGTAAACTTTAGTTTATCCAAACCAAAATAAAAATAACCAAACTAAATTGTTATTTAGTATGTTTGGTTTTGTATTTTGTTTGGTTGGTTTGGTTTAATTTTTTTTGGAATCCAAAACCAATTGGTTTTTAAAATTTATCATCCAAACTATCCAAACAAATCAAATGCACACCCTAACTATTATCATTATTATTATTATTATTATTATTATTATTATTATTATTATTATTATTATTATTATTATTATTATTATTATTATTATTATTATTATTATTATCATCATCATTATTATTATTATTATCATTATTATTATCATCATCATCATCATCATCATCATCATCATCATCATTATTAGAAGTATTATTAATGCAATTATTATCATCAATATTATTGTTTATATACTATTACTAGTATTATTACTTACTATATATAGTATCAGTACAATTACTATATTATTATTATTCTTGTTGTTGTTGTTGATGTTGTTGTTGTTGTTGTTATTGTTATTATTGTTGTTGTTACTATTGATGTTGTTGTTGTTATTGTTGTTACTATGTTGAAAATATTTTTAAAAGTTTATTCTTGCAATTATTATTAGGAAGATTTACATAAAAAACACTTTAAAATCTAATATTTACATATTGAACACTTGCAATCTTCTATTTACATTTCTAGCACCCAATACCCATTATTCCCATAAATATACCACTCCATGTTACTTTGTCCTAACCCCGACTCCCCATTCATTTCCTCTATTCTTACCTGGTGGCTCTCAAGTTATTTTAGCTAGTAGAAGAAAGTTTTATGTTTTTGACTTGGTAAAAGTTGTAGTTGATTATGTAGGTCCTTTGACGATAATGAAGAGAAAAGTTCAGAATTTCTCAAAATTTCTCCATATTTGAGCACTATCACCTTCATCGGAAATAAAGATTATATATTTTGGTTTCATCAAAAATAATGAGTTAATGAACAACAAATAAATATGACACTATGTTTGATTCAACTCTTATTTTTCTCATATGTTTTTTTGATATTATGAATGAAAAGACTATTGTGGATCTTATGGATGCACTGAAGAGAATGTATTAGAAGCCATCAGCTTCAAATAAAGTATTCTTGATGAAGAGGCTCTTTAACATGAAATTGATAGATGATATTCTAGTTGATGAACATCTAAATAACTTCAACATTATGAAAAACTAGTTGTGTTCGATTGGTATTATGTTCAATGATGAGGTAAGGGTATTATTACTCCAATCTTCATTGCATTATAGTTGGGATGGACTGGTCATGGTGATGAGCAATCCTTCAGACAACATAAAGTTAAACTTTGATGATGTTTTTGGAATGGTGCTGAATAAAGTGGTCAGAAAAAAGATAAGTGGGGAGATTTCAAATGCCTCCTTAAATGTTGAAAGCAGAGAAAGGAGTTCACACAATAACTCAAGCAAGAGCAGGTCCAAGTCAAGAAGAGAAAAATCCAAGATTAGATGATAAAATGGTAAGGTAGAGTGTTAAAACTATCAAAAGAAAAGGAACTTCAAGAAGAAGTGTAAGACTCTTAAGAAAACATGTGGTGGAGGAAAAGATATGGGACACACAACAAATGTCTTCACAGAAAATCCCAAGGTGATTTTCTAATCTTATCCTTGGATATTACTGAGTCATAGATCATTAACTCAGGTGCCTCTTTTCATGCAAGTCTTAATAAAGAAGTGTTCATAAATTACATCCAAGCAGATCTAGGGAAGGTGTACCTCAGGGGCAACAAGACCAGCAACATCATAGGCAAAGGTGATGCTGATATCAAATTGTTGAATGGATCTGTTTGGAAGCTGAATGATGTCAGACATGTTCCATTGTTAAATAGAAATTTGATCTCAATGAACTAGTTAGCATAGTCTGGATTCGTGACTACATTCATAAGGGACTCATGGAAGGTGATTAAGGATTCTTTGGTGATGGCACAAAGAAACATTAAAGGGATGATGTACTTGATCAACTAAACATCAGAGTTCGTAAGAGTTCCTAAAAAAGGAACATATGCAGGCTTATGGCATAGGAGGCTTGGTCATATGAGCGAGAAAGGAATGAAGTCATTACTTTTCAAGAACAAACTTTCTGATTTAAGATCTATAGATTTAAATTTTTGTGAAGATTGTGTGTATGGAAAGCAAAAGAGAGTGAGGTTCTTTAATAGTTGTGTATGGATAAAGTCAAACAAACTAGAGTTAGAACACATGAAGGTATGGAGCCCCACTCTAGTTCAATTAATTACCATATCATCATACTTTATTACTTTTATTGATAATCATACTAAAAAAACATGGGCATACTTCTTGAAATAGAAATCAAAGGTATTAGATGTAATCAAGAAGTTAAAGTTCTGGTAGAAAATGAGACAATGCAGAAGGTGAAATGTCTTATAATAGATAATGTCATCAAATATCCAGATAGGAGGTTCAAGGATTATTATGCATCAAATGGAAACAAGTGGAAGTTCAATGTGTCTGGAACACCATAATATAATAGAGAGGTTGAATTCAAGAATAAAAACACTATGGAGCCTAAACCTGCATGCTAGGTTGCCCAAGCAATTTTGGGTAAAAGCAGTTAATACTATTGTGTACCTTATCAACATAAGCTCTTCAATACCATTGAATGAAAGTGATGTAGCATATCAAAGGACAAAAGGACATGTCACAAGGTCTCAAATCAAAGCTTGAACTTAGGAAGACTTTATGTGTTGAGGATTTATGTTTTATTTGTTGTGTTATCTAGTAATGGATATATTTAATCATCTTTAAGAGTTGTATCAGAGTTGTGGTTGATAATATGTGAGTTTATATATTAAATTATAAATTTGTTAGTCTAGTGCCTATACGTTGCCTTTTGGCACCTTGGCATTGCCTTCCATGGTTTTTACTGATTAGGGACACGGATGCTAGTGCCTTGGTGTTGCTTTATGATGCCTAGATGCTGAACTATCACACCACAGTGCTGGTTCATGGTGCCTCAGCACTGTTAAATAAAGGTTCTAGTATTTTTTTCATTTTTTTGATAGTTTCCTCCTCAATGGATACATCCCTTTGAGTATTGTACTTATTTAAGCATCATTTCTAACCCAAAGAAAAACTTTTGGCTTTTGTATGTGAAAATTGAGTGAATACTCTCGATTGGAGCTTGGTGATCATCATCTGAAGGATTCAGTGATCTCTTGCTACCGTTTTACTTCACTTTGGTGAGTGGAAGGCCATGATGTTCTTCATATATCTTCCACCTCATATAGTGGAAGATTAGTGAAACATCTCTATCTCCACCATCTATTGCGGCATCCTACTCTCTACATCCCATCCTCATCAATTTTGGTATGAGAGCCTATGGTTTGGAGGTATGGAGAAAATGCTTGTAAATAATCCATATCAAATCCAAGCAAGGTTAGTTCTGTATTTTGGATTTTGAGTATTTTTTTTATAGAATTAGTGATTTTACTTGGAAATGCTACATTCATGTGGTAAGCAATTTTATGAATGTTTGTGTTAATACCAACTAGTTATCTCCACTTATAAAGCTTAGCCTTTCCCTACTTAACTTAACTACAAGTGTAAGGGAGAGTTCACTAAATAGTCTAACTTAGTATACAAACTCTACATAAAAATCCAAATCATATCCTTAAAGATCTATGGTGTTTTAACTTGAAGCCATAGGGACACCACAGAAATCTTAGGGGGTACTTAATGAAGTGATCGAGTACAACATTAAAGTATGATGTACTATCTCAAAAGATAGAAACATCGCCCTACAATGAACATAATCATCTAATACGGACTTCTAAGATAGCTGGGTCTACATATATATTAGAGATATTTCTCCTACTTTACTTGGGTAAGTAAAGTAGGGTTTATTTTATGTTAGGTTATTTTGTTTCCTATAGAAACATGCTTCTATAGTTAATTACATCAAAGGAAATGGAAGTTTTCTAAGAACACTCTCAATTAAAGTAGTCAATAAATATCTCCAAAGATTTCAAGGCTGGACTATCAAAGTATTGGTTATTTTTGAAAATTAAGTTGAAAGAGTTCAAATGGGAAGACTTATTTACGGATTTCAAAGGAAGATGAGTAGGGAGCATCCAAGGTACCAAACATTAAATTTGTAAATTACATCTTTATATAAAAAAAATGAAATCTAACTACACCTGCAAAATGGATGTTTACTAAACAAACATGCAAGCCAAGCAATTATATTTCTCAAATTTGGACTTAGCACTCTGCACTTGGGTAACCAAACCAAGCTCACCCGTCCTAATTGTTTTATGCTCAGGGTCATAAGCAGCATCGACAAGCAAGAATATTTCTATTCATTTATTATTACAGCAGCCCCTCAAGCATAATCCCCTACATAAAATATCAATAGGCTAATAATGACCTATCATCCAGTCTATGCATAAACAATCCTACCATCTAATCTAAAATATGACACCACAAAACAAAACACGTCACCATAACATTCACTGTCCTAACCTTATACTAAGGTTGGAGACTTAGTATTCTATTGTGTGTGCTAAAGATTAGTGTGGTATGTCTTGATTAAGCTTTAGAATTATAATTGTCTAAAGTCTTAGGATTGTTTATGTTACTCATTAAGGATAGTATCACTTTAAGTCATTTAATAGCTTGATTGGATTTTAACTTATGTGTTTTTATTATTATTTTGTACTACGTACTTAAGATTTAATCATTATAAAGAGAAGAAAGAGGCTTAACTTTTTCATCTCTAGCCTAAGTTGTTTTCTAAGATAGATTATTATGGCTTTAATTCAATTAATGAACTACTTATGAAATTTATTTATCCTAAGTTTATATTAGCCTTAATGAATTTCTTTAAAACATGAAAATCATCTTAACATTAGTGAAAATAAGTTACCATCATATGAGTAATACACCACTACTTCCATTCAATATCAATAATATCCACACTCTTTCATTTTTAATTTCTCTAATATTTGATTTACTATATACATATACATGCAATATACCCATATTTTTGCGTACTTAATGAATATTGATGCATGAATTTAATAGAAAAGGGGGATTTCATCTCATAGCTAAGTGTATGTAAATATGTATTAGAAATCTAAGCAAGTACAAGATGTTGTTAAACTAGGGAAGTGAAGTTATCTAAGACCTCCTTAAGGCTACTTAAAGCCTCATGTTCTCAAGATATCCAGACTATATACTTGTCAATTCAAATACACGCAAGCATATACATAAGCATCGACATAAAATCATGCAAAGGTTATGTATAAAAAATCTTTTATTTATGTAAAGTTTAATGGCATAAAGAAAGGGGATTTACTTTATATTCTAACACATGCATAAACATAAATGAAATTAAGCAAGTACAAGCCTTTGTTAAACCAGGAAAGTGAGATTATCTAAGACCTCCTTGGGGCTACTTAAAGCTTTGTATTCCCGGGATGTCCATATTATATACTTGCTAATTCAAATGCATATAAATATCATTGAACATATGAGTAAACCAATCAATTTCCATCTTTTAATTACAAATAAAAGAGCATTTGATTAAGTATTTACAATGAGAATTGCTTTAATTTCAAACAATTTGATTCATAAATAACTTATAGTTTCAATGTAGTTTGAGATTTATTAGTGATAATAGTCACACCATATAATTGCATTTCTCCAACTCATGCAATTCGAATATAATCATATTCTCTTAATTTTTTAAAAAATATGAATACACGAAGCAAATGGCATACACACTTATGATAATTAAAAGAAAGTAATTAAATATCACCACATAACATACTTAATTTCATCAAACCCTGAGGACAATCAAGTTAAATAAACATCCATTAAGCCTAATCAAATCTCCATTAAGGTCTAATTTAAATGTTCAAGTTATTAAAACCTAAAGAGGAGAAACGGCACTTAAGATTCACTCCATCCCATATTGGTTATTGAATATGTTGAAGAAAAAAAATTAAATATGTTTTATGAATGATTACGTTCAATCCATTAATTACATCAATTAGATTACCCTTCCCAAGCTTATTTAACTTAATTAACCAATTAATCATGAGCCTTCATTGATATGCTTTGGAAAAATAAAATCAATAATGCACCTAAAGAGATCTAATGCAATTAGGCTCATGCTTGAGATTTAATTCAATAAAGAAGAAAAATATTTAAGCTAAATACTCTTATGATTTCCCCACACCAATGGGAAAAACATAATTTCTTTAATAACGTTGTGTTATTAAACACATAAAGGGATTAATGGGTTGACACTTGAATTATTTAAGTTGATTTTATTTGAATTTGATTATTAATTTTCTTAATTTATTCTTAATTACAAAACATGTTGATTAAATTCATTAAAGGAGTACATTTGGAATTAATTAGGAGAGAGGGTCCTAATTTATTCTCATGTTATCCTTACTATTTTCATTGATTAATTATCCCTAATTTCTCAATTTAACTATTCATTAATTTTTAATAATTATTAAATTACTTAAAAGTGGTAATTATGATTACAATTTTAAATTTTCTCAAATTACATTGCAAATAATTCTAAGAGAAATATAAGAGGCAGAGGACATCCCATAGATTCAACATATCAAATTTAGAATTAATTAGCCAAGTAATGAGACCTTAATTAAGATAATTAGCCTAAGCTTCAAATTTTAATTAAGCACTTTTCATTAGACATTAATTAGGGATTTTATTTTTATTAAAATCTCCTTTTGTCTAAGCATTCCAAAATAGGTTTATTTGTATTTTTAAAATTTTTCTACAATTTGTTTTGGTTTTCTGAAGTTTTGGATATTTCAATTGAATTTTTAAGCCTAATTACTCATTTTAAATAGTTAGTACCATGTGGATGCTGACATGGTAGTGCCTTCCATGTAGTACCATGGCATTGGTTATTTAAAATGTCCAGCGTGATTACTGACTCAGTGGTGTTGGACACAATTTTGTCTTGACCGTTTGATCTCAGATTGAACAATCAAGATTAATCAAGTAATTATTGGAGGATTAAATGAAGATTTCTAGTGTGATTAATCATGGCCATCCATTCTAATCACATGAAATGGACGATCAGTGATCTATCATCCCATGAACACCAAAAGTCAAACAACATCTACCTTCTGCCGCTTGATCCAAGCTTGTCAGAGCTTGTTTGATGGCAAAATTGACTCCAAAATGATTAGGGGAGAGATCTAAGGAGATTTTATGATGAAAATCGCATGAAAACACAATTCATTTTACAAAAGACCAACACTTAGAGGCCAAATCTACGGTTGCCACATTTTTACCTCACTGGAGCTATAGATCAAATTTTATCCCATTTTGAGGGTTTGGTTCAATAGGTTTGACCCAACCCAAGTTCACCATGGGTTGGGCCGACTTAGGCAGACCCATGGTGACCCAAAGATGAGTCATGCCAAGTTTGGTTAGGTTTGGCTCAACTTGATTTGTGTAGGTCAAATGGGTTAATTTGGGCTAAGTTGATCATTTTGACCAAATTGGCTTAAAGTAAGAGTTTGGTTAAGTTCAATTGGTCATTTGGAATGAATTAGTGCAATTGGTTTAGTTCAATTTGTGTTAGATTTGTATTTGGTTCATATGGGTTCATTTGAGTCAAATGGGTCATGTTGACCAATTTGACCAAATTGGCCAACAATTGGGTTGTGTTGACCAAATTGGGTTCAATTGAAGGTTGGATCATGTTCCATATTCAATTGGTGGTTGATTAGAAGCATTGGTTTCAACTAACTTCATTTAGGATTTGATTTAGGTCAATTTGGCCCTTTAAGCCAAAATGGGTCAACTTAGGTTAAGAGGCCAAATTGAATTAATTAGGTTCAATTAGTGGTTAAGTCATGTTCACTACTCAATTTATGGTTAATGGGAGACATTAATTGCAATTAATGTGGCTTAGAATATGATTTGGCTCAATTTGACCTTTTAGGTCACTTTGGGTCAACTTGGGTTAAGGGATTTAGTCAAGACAATTTGGACCAATTAAGGCTATAGATGGTTGGAGTTCAATGATGAATTTGAAGTTGATTGATGGCTTTGACTATAATTTATTTGAGTTAGATTAAGTTTTAATTCATTTGAACCTTTTAGGTCAAATGGGCTAACCTCAGTTACCTAATCCTAATTGGTTTAGTTGACTTAATTGCAAGTGTTGGAATAGTTTAAAATGATCCATTGGATGATTAGAATAATTGAGAGAATTGAATTAAGCTTGGTTTTCTTAGGTTGGTCTGAATGGAGTTATTGGATTGAAGTGGATTAATTTGAGTTAAGAAGCCAAATTGGCTTAGATCTTGGATTGGAAATCAAATTCAATCATGGTCAATTGACTGGCTTGAGGTTGAGGTTTCAATCATTTAGTTTAGTTTTAAAGTGATTGATGGGTATGAGTGTCGATTTAGGCCTTAGGGTAAGTGGAGCCTACTCATCTTAAGGTAAGCTCTAGGCCTAAGGTTATCCCTACAAGTCTATAGGCATGGGTTTAGTGTTCCCTTAATATCTAGAAGTGTCTTAACACTAAGGAAACCTAAGTGTCTAGAAGAATCCTAGACTTAAGATTGGAATGAACAATCCTCACTCCAAAAGTGAGGGTCAACAAGATCTTATGTTTATTTCTTTTGAAAGTTTACTTAATATTTTGTAGTATCCACAAGTTAATTTATGTTTATTAAAGGATAGTAGTCATTTTTAAAATTTGTGCATCTCATTTATGTTAAGCTTAGTTCACTTATTGCATAATAAAAACTTTAATTTTGAGAGTCATACTTACATTTTGTTAAACATCATGCAACACAAATCTATTAGTTTGGACGAACTAGAGGGCTAACTAGGAGAGTAGATCAGATCACCATGCGAAATGAAGAAAAAATCATTAAGGAAGAAGGCCTTCTCATGAACCTCACCACACAAACTTAAATCTTGAGCACTAGGCTTCAAACCACCGATAATTTTACATCTGGATGACTTAGAACCCATAGGAGGAGAAAATATAGAACTTTCTAGATTTGATTATCCTACAAGAAGGCTAGACCTAAGGAATACTCTTAGACAAGACCATCTTAAAGTCCATTAAATATTACATGAACCTAAGAATTAAGATCAGATAAAAGCCCCAACATATGACGGTGTTCATGACCTCAACAAACTTTTAGACTGGTTAACCCAAATGGATAATTTCTTTGATTAGTATTACATGGATAATTACCAACAAACAATATTTGCTAAAATAAAACTAGTAGGTCATGCAAAAATCTATTGGAATAACATTTTAGCTAAAGAAAAGAGATTTGATAAAAATCCCATGAAATGGGTAAAATTGAAAGAAATCCTAAGCACTAAGTACTGTCCTAGAAATTATGATAAAAGACTCCACGAATAATTGACTTCTCTTAAGCAAGGAATATGTTAGTAGTTAAATATATAAATATATTTTAAAACTAAATAGTTAGAACTCAATGCACTGACCAAGAGTCGCAAATAACTAATAAATATGTCATTAATTTAAGAGAAGATATTAGGAATGAAGTATAGCTTCATTATCCCCAAACTTTAGAGGATGCCTTTCACTATGCTTTACTCCTAGAAAAGCACAAGAAATTTGCATCCACATCTAAGTTGAAAGCTTAAGTATCTTTCAAATATTAACCTGCAACTTAATCTCAAAAGTTTATCATTAAATCTAATCCTTCTACCTCGAATAACCCCTCTAAAATGAACCTCAATGAAACTACTATTAAAAATATAAAAGAGATAGTTTGCTTTAAATGTCATAAGAAGGGTCACATGCAAAATCAATGTAGATCAAAAATTATGTTCCTAAATGAATTGGAAGATTTAGGAGAAGAAGAGGATATTAAAGAGATATATGATGATACACCACTATTAAATGGAGAAGTAAATCCAAATATAGATAGACCAATGTCAGTCATCAAGTGTATGATTGCTTCTAGAGAAGAAGAAGACTAAGGGAGGAATATTTTCTCAATGTATATCTTATGTAAGGAGAAAAGGTGTAAAGTAGTAATAGATGGAGGTAGTGCTATGAATATTTTATCAACCCATGCTACCACTAGAGCCAATCTTTTAACTAAACCTCACCCAAAATTATTCCAAATCAATTGGATAAATCACACATCCCAACCTATCATGAAAAAAAGTCTTGTTCTAATTTAAAAAGTAGTTATAATGATTAAATATAGTGTGATGTTTTTAAAATAGAAATAACTCGTATCCTATTAGAAAGACAATGGCTTTATGATTTAAATGTAATCTATTATGGGCATGAAAACATTTATGTATTCAAACATAATAAGAAAATAATCAAATTATTCTCTATAAAGCCTAATAAAAAGAGGTCAATTACACCCCCACCCACATAGAATTCTTCATGCACCTCCTCATAAACTCAAGTCTAAACTACAACTTAAACTTAATCAACAGAGGAATGCAAAACTCCAGTTGGTAGTGATATCTCCATCCAACGATAAGAATGATACTTCTAATACATGTGAATCTCCAGACTTCAAATTACAACCTTAGGATTTAAACGCTTATCTAGAGAGTCAATAACCCTACTTCTTTATTTATCTTGTACCATTGGTAAGTCTCTGTTGATACTAAGGATCACTACATACATGCTATACTTTTAGATCTATTATTTAAATTTACTAATTCAATCCCCGATGACTTACCTAATGAACTACTACCATTAAGGGATATATAATATGTTTTAGTCTGATTTTTAGTTCACGAATAATTAACTCACCTCATTATAGGATGAATCTAACAAAGCATGCATAATTAAATGACGAGTAGATAAAATTCCAAAGATGAGTTTTATCTAAGAAAGTCTTAGCCCTTGTGTTGTAGCTGCTCTTTTAACCCCTAAGAAAGATTGAACTTGAAGGATGTGTATTGATAGCAAAGTAGTAAATAAGATCATAATAAAATACATGTGTCTTATACCTAATTTTGATGATATTGAAGGGAAACATTTATGACACCACATAGAGTTTAGAAATATCTTATTTGCATGATCAACTCCATCTTTAAGGTGCAAACATATTATCTTGAAAGATAAACATGTTATCTTATAATGGATTCGATCATTTAATAAAAGACTTCTAAGGCTAATGGATGTGATTAAATTCTTTATTTTGATTGATTGATCAGATTTTATGATATGATACATTTTAATTCTTTGTTGAATTCAAGACATAGTGAGGCCATCTAGGATTTGGCAAAATGACATTCCTAAAGACTCTACACTCATGAATATAGAATGAATATGAACATTCTTTCACAATAATTATTACTTTTCCTTCTTTTTCTTTCATTTCATTTTATTCATTTTTCATTCTTTTTTTTATTATTTGGGCTAGATAGGACCATCAAGAGCATTAAAGATGTTCCTGAACTCTTAAGATTCTTTTTCAATGTTTGAATTCTTATTTTCAATCAACAATGTGATTAAGATTAAGTTCTTCTTTTGAATTGAGTTCAAAATTATTTTTTTTAATTTAATTGAAAATTCCTTTCTTTACTTGATTGAATTTACATGGCACCATCTCAGCGGGATTAGATTAGAATTGGGCCTATGCATATCCTCTTTCATGTTTACAATTGATGTTGACCGATGCACCCGAATCAACAAATATTTTGGAAATTCTCTTTTTGAATTTTTCACATTAACTAAGATGTTGATAAGTTTTTAGTACTATATCTTCATCATAGATAATAACCCTAGAATTTCTTTATAGTGGAATCCAACATTAGGAAGTTGCCCATAATTAAAGAAGGCAAATTGCAACATTATGTAGTGCCTTGGTTAATGCTCATTTCATTTTCCTTTCTTTTCATTTTCTTTCTTTTATTTCATTTTATTTTATTTTCTTTTTTTATAAAGTAATATATGCTCAATTTTGCAAGCAACTTCTCTAAGATGGGCAAAACATCATATTTAAAATTTTGAAGTGAATGTCTTATTTTCCATTTCTTTCAATGTCATTTAAGGTGGTATGACTCTACCATTTTGAATTTGATTTCAATAATTTTCCTTTTGATATAAAAGGAGGGCAGGTCTAACTATATCCTCAATAAATCAATAGACCTCATGATCTATTCATTTAAAAGATCATCATTTAAAGTAGAACTCTCGAGTAAAGGATGTGCTGTTAAGAAGTCAGGTATGACTTATACTTTTTACAACACAAAGAAGATTAAAGGTAATCTCCAATTGTAATGAAATCTTTGACCACCGTGTAGACATCAAGACAACGTCAGGAGGGTCAAAAGATATTGCAATAGATTCACCGTAGATTTACTCTGTATGAAAGCATATAATGCCTTAGTTTCTAAGTGGAGAAAACTAAGGCTTTCATCATTAATTTGAACTAACAAAGTCCCAAGTGATTTATCTATCAATCTATTAGAGATAGAATTTTCATATTTTTCACTATGAGAGATAGAAATATCACCCTTATGACTCACTCCTAAGGTCATGATTTTTAAAATGATTAAAAATTTTATTTTTTTAAGGAATTGTCCTTAAAATTAATTAAGACCATTTATGAAATATCAATCATTCAATGAGAGAAGACTCCTATTAAGGAAGTTGATTAAAATTTATTATGTTTAAATTTTATTTATTTCAACTATATTAAGAGAATAAGAATTCTCTTTTGCTGCCCTCTCTTTTCTTCTATTGATTAGGAGCAAAAGTGACATTTTATTTTATGATGTCATATTCCCTTTTGGGCTCTCTCCTAAACTCTTCATAATTCAAGATTTCTAGAGGGTTTAAAAGAGGGTGGGATACCTCTAAGTCACTCCCTATAATTGTCCAATCAGCTTGAACAACTAATTTTCTAAAACTCGGGTGGACGTATGGAGATGGATTAAGATTAAAGCTGATTTTTATTTATGTAAATTTCCTTCTATAAGAATTAAATATTCACATTTAATTCCTTAATCGACCTGTACCAAAGGTCAATATGGCATTCTTTTATGATAAATTTTCATATTTATCCCTCTTTTACAATTTTTTAATTGAATCTTTTCTTAGAATCCAATTCAAGCTTCAATCGTAGTGGTAATGGGCAATAGGTACAAGGTACACTTCCTTTGATTTATATTTTCTCAGAATTTGAAGGAATTCCTTCATTTTAATATAGATCCTTAGTTGCTTGCTACCTTTGAATGTATTACAACAAAGGGTATCAATTTAGGACCCTATCTTGATTCTCTTTAACTTTAGTATAAAGCAAAAGTAAAAAATCAAGGACAAATTTAACATTAAGATTTACATATTTTTTTGTTTAAATTTGAAATGATTTTCTATAAAAAAATTTCCACAATGGAATGCTATCAAATCCATCTTGACCATACTCAGGTCTAACAGAAATGACATAATTTTCATTTATTTCATTTTAAAAGGGGTTGGTACTAGGACCCAATTATTTAACTGTGACAAACAAAGAGTTCCAGAACCATAGCTCAAGATATTGGATGAGCTCAACCAAGGATGAAATGGAGAGGTATCTAATGAAAATAAAGGTAGCTTGACCTGTGATTGGCACAAGTACACTACCAATATATAGAAATAATAGTATATTTCTAAAGATGGAGAGGAACCATTCCATAATGGAGTTGCTAGAAAATATCTCCGTGGGGAAAATTTTATGACACCCCATAGACTTTAGAAATTTCTTATTTGGATGATCAAATGCGTCATTAATGAGTAAACATATTATCTAAAAAGATAAAAATGTTATCCTATAATGGATCCAATCATTTAATAAAAGACTTCTAAAGCTAATGGTCTTTAATATACCATTAGGTTTTCCCCTAAACTACATGGAAAGTAGAGCATGATTTATTTTAAATTGGGTTCATGGTTCCCTATAATGGCAAGCTCCTATAATTAATTACATCTTAGGAAGAAGGGTCTCTTCCTAAGAATACTCTTGATTAAAGAAACAACTTATTATTTTTATGGATTTCTAAGTTGGTTTTCAAATGGAATGACATTAGGCCTTTTTAATTGGGAATGATCAAAAGCAAAATGAGTTCTTTTTGGAAGCCAAAAGGGATGAAGTAGGAAATGCTTATTGAAATTGGGATGTCCATTAGGAAAATTATCATAATATCATTAGGCTTTAAATTTTAGAATTTAATTTAGCTTTTGAATTAAAAAATTTTTTAGAGATCTAAGGCTTAGATTCTAGCAACATAAAACTGCAGAAATGCCTAGGTTGAAGACTTACTCCAAGGAGGATTCTTCAGAACCTAAGTCAATATGTGCTTTTCACAAAAGTCAAATGCTCGACCTAGTTTTATTTTGGGAATTATCGGAAATTCTTCTCACTTAAGGGAACAAACCTATCTCTAACTCTTCTGGACTTACAACTAGCCTGGAAGAGCTATCAGCTAACACCACCTAAGTGTATTTTAAATCCATGATGCTAAATCTCATGTATGAGATATGGCTAGGTTGTTGAATTTTTAGGAAAGAAATCTAAGAACCTAGACTCACTCCCTAATCCCTAGGATCTTGTAGGGTATGAAATGCATCTAACTAATGCACATTTTCTAGATTTTAAATGTTTTGACTCATGATTCATTTAAGTTCTTGGGGCATGCATTTTTATGCCTAAATGTCATGTAACTAGAATTAGTTATAGGCCAAATCAATAAAGGAAGACAGATTTCCCCAAGAAGGTGGTCATCCTCACATGTCAGATGCCTCTTATATGCAATGGGTGAGAAGCATCCAATTCAAGAGTTAGTACAATATAATTGCATGATTTTCAAGTAATTGATTTTAAGCTTTTCCCTAAGGATTTAATTTATATGAAGTTTTAAGTTTTTTTTTATTTTTGTTTCAATTGATTAGATTTAAGTTTAATAAAAAATTTAGTTTTTCCTATGAGCCTACATCTAGGCATTCATCATAAAAAGCATAATATAAAAAGAAACCTAGAAAAGGAGGTTGATTTTATTGTGCACCCAAAATAAATCAAGTCAATTTAATTTAAAGAAAATCCAATGTGGTCGAGTACCACTGTACACCCCTAAGGAAAGAGCAAATGAGCAGCCAAGCTCTGCCTTTATACAGCCCAGCCTAGAACTACAAGTTTAGATCTATGGGTCTTCTTTCTAAGATCATCTCTTTCTTGAGGGATCTCCATTGGGTTTCATAGAGGACCTTTACACCCATCTTCTAGTAGGGTCAGCTTCTGTTAATCCTAAACTTTATAGATCCTAACATAATTCTAAGCTCAAATTTACATTTCAATTTCAAAAATAAATCCTAAGCTCTACAAAATATATGTTAGGAAAATACAAATAGCATATAGTAATTATATTTTTACAAATATACGGGCTTAGCATTAGTTGCTTTCCAAACCCACCTATCGTATTGGGCTATACTAACGGGCTATTTAGCACCTGCAAGCAAATAGCAATTTTATAGATTTATATGATGACGGTCCCTTTTAGCACAGCCCCTATAGAAGACAATGTTAATTTTAAAAATAATATCCTACCATCCAGACTAACGGCAATCAATCTTAGCTATCTAGTCTAAAACAATACACCATAAAATAATAAAAAGGCATTTCACATCACAACATCACAAAATATTACAAAAATTACATAACGACCTAACCTAAGTCTAAGGCCCATTACCTAAGTTCCAATTTAAGTTTTTGAAGTTAGTTTAATTTTATCTTTAGTTAGTTTCAATTCAAATGATTTAGCGATTTGGAATTTTATTTCTATTTTAAGTACATTCTTATGTAAAAGTGAGATTAGGTTTTCAAGAATGAAGAACACAATAGGTTTCATTTTAGATGGAACTCATTCTATTCAACATCCTAAGTCTTAATAGGATAAAGTCTAACTAAGATAAAGATTCATCATAAAAGTATAACTAAGATCCTTAAATATCTTAATTAATTCTTTTATATTTATTTAGATGATTTTATTTGAATTAAGTTTGTAATTTTTATTCTTTTAAAATTTGATTCTTCTATTAAGTTTCTTTTGCTTTTATTTAGTTTCATTTTTTTGTTAATGCTCATATTTAATATCTACTTTTGTTTAATTTGTATTCATTATATTAACCCAACATATTTAAGTTAGAATATTTTTCACTCTTTATTTTCTTCATTAGTTTTCTTATGTTTAATTTAGATTAAACCTTTATATTTAATTTCACTTAAATTAATGTTTCATTAAGCTATATTCTTATGTTTCATTTAAGTTATATCCATTTTTATTTGTTCACTTAACTTTGGAATGATTTAGTTTAGTTATTATTCATTCAACAACAATAATAACAATAAGCCTTTATCCCACTATGTGGGGTCGATTACATGAATCCTTCTTCTACATTGTGCCCTATTATGTGTCAAATTCTCATTTAATTTAAGTATACTAAGGTCATTTTTTATACATCTTAACCAAGTCTTTTTAGGTCTACCTCTACCTTTCTTAACATAAGGCAAATGTAATGCATATACTCTTCTAATAGGATCATCAGACGGCCGACTCTTTATGTGGCTAAACCATCTAAGGCGACTCTCTCTAGTGTTATCTGCCACTAGAGGTACTCCAATTTTTTCCCGAACATACTCATTTTGCATTTTATCTCTAAGAGTAAAGCAACTCATCCACCAAAGCATCCTCATCTCTACAACACTTAACTTAGTCCTATGCTTCTCTTTTATTGGCCAACATTCTGCACCATAAATCATTGCAGGTCTTACCACCATCTTATAAAATTTTTCTTTAAGTTTAAGCAATACTTTTCTATCACACGACAGGCCAAATGCATTCCTCCACTTCAACCATCCAATTTGAATTCTAATAATAACATCTCCATCTATTTCCCCATCATTTTGAACAATATAGCCAAGATATCTAAATTGCTCACTCTTTTTAATGACTTGTTCACCCCATATCACAACACTGCCACTAGAACTTCTACAACTAAAATTACACTTCATATATTCAATTTTAGATCTACTTAAATGAAAACATTTAGAATCTAAGGTTGACCTCCATAATTCAAGTTTCTCTTGGACTGCTTCTCTAGCCTTATCAACAAGAAGAACGTCATCAGCAAAAAACATACACTAAGCTACATCTTCCTGTAAATGCCTAGTAACTATGGTGTTTATTTTTGGATGCATCGAGTGGACACATGCAGATCTTAGGAGGAACTTATTGAAGTAATCGGGTATGGAATTAAGGTATGATATACTATCTCGAAAGATAGAAACATCACCATATAATAGACCTAATCACCTAATAAAGACTCCTAAGGCATGATGATTCTTGATATATATACCAGAGATTCTTCCCCTCCTTTACATAAAAAAGTAAAGTAGGGTTTATTTTATGTCGGGTTCTTTATTTATCTATGGAGGCAAGCCTCCATAGTTAATTACATACTATGAAATGTAATTTCATAAGAGCACTCTCGATTAAAGTAGTCGATTATTGTTTCTAAAGATTTCAGGATTAAGACTATCAAAGGATTGGTAATTTTGGATAATCAAATGAGATTGTTCAATTAGAAGACTTATTTTGGAATCCAAAGAAGAGTAAGTAGGAAATGCTCGTGATACTAGGAAGCCTAGTGAGCACTCCAGCATATCCTATGGTGATGCTTTATATGTTTGAACGAGAGGGGATATTTTGTTTGAGTTGAAATTTTATTAGATTGCTAGGGCTTATAATCCACCAACACAAGATTATGAAAATGCCTAAGAGGTGAGGACTTATACTCATAGCCCAAAGGAAAGCAACCTCTATTATGGTTTAAGAGGTTATTAATTTTGTAATATAATTAAATTCCACATTTTTAATTATCCACAACCCTTTGCTCATTTTTAATTAGATTCCTTTACTTTCAAATCGTTGGGGTATTTTTATTTAAGTATTCTGATGTCAATTATGATGTTTTAAGTTTGTATTATGGGTTTTGTAATTTTAGTGATTTTTTTTCTGATTTATTATTTTCTTTCATTTGACCTAGAGACATGGAAATTTAAGAATTATAAATCCAAAGGTCAATTGGGTTTCAAAGTTTTATGGCAAGTGGGGTTCCTTGTCAATTTGATTTTTCTAAATTTTCACCTTAATCTAATGTATTGTTTAAGATTAATTAAGATTTTAATTATTTTAACATCATTTAGGGGTTTTATTTTATTTTTTTTCTTGATTCCCCTCTATAATATTCGTACAAGGAGAGTTTACTCATAATTTGTGAGGTTTTAGTTGATTTTTCATGATTTATTTAAGATCAAGTTGATTAATTAAATTAATTATTTTAATTAAAACCTAAGTTAAGTGATTATATTATTCATTAAGTTTCAGTGGGTTTCAATGCTTTATTCATGTTCATTAGAATGTTTTGTGATGTTTTAAGTTGATTTGATCAATTTCCATAATTTATTTTATTTCATATTTAATTATTTTATGAAAATTAGAGTTTAAAGTTTGAAATTTCAAATATAAGATTTATTATTCAATAAATTATGAAAAACATACATAATGTATATCTTAACAATAATTTCAATTCCCGAAAGTTCCAAATGGTTTGGGATTAATTTAGGTTTAAAATTTTTCATTCAAACCTAAATTAAGGACAAAATTCCCTCCGCCTCAACATAATTTGGGGATTTTAATGGATTCCTCAATCTATAGATCCCAAGTTTGTAATTTTTTAAATTATATTTAATTTCCTACGAGTTTTTGAATTTTTTGCCATTTTTCTTTAATTTTTTAATTAAGAAAATCTAAGATTTACATTTTAACTGCTTGGATCCATGTGAATCCGACATGGAGCTGCTTTACACGTAGCGTTGTGGTATTGGGCTATGTGGGATCTGCGTGGATCCCGCCTTAAATTGGCGATGCACACAAGTTTAATCATGACCATCCGATGTTTGATTGAACGGTGGTGATTCAACCTACATTTCTCCATACTATATTAAATCATAGACGCGACTAGATCAAAGCCATCCATTTCTAATAGAAGGAATGGATTGTAGAGATTGCTTCTCCTTCGATGGAGACGGGAGTCGAGGGCCGTCTGTCAATTATGCATGATTTTCGGTCATCCGACCATCAAAATCACACAATTTCGATGCCAAATCCATCAGTAAATAAAACCCTAATGATCTAAATGGTTTGATCTCACTTGAGATCAAACTTCCTTTAGAAAGTGCCAAAACTAAAAGCTTGGAGAGATTGTTAAAGGCATACCTTGATCCCAACAATCTCTAGCGGTGTAATCAACTCCACTAGATTCAGAATGATGTGGGAAACTCATGTATGAAATAAATTGGGTTATCTCCCTATGGATTAGCTTTTATACCAACCTCGACTAGGATTTTGTTGGCCTCAGATGTTCTTCGGCTTCCCGATGATGAGAAGATCGAGGGAAGTTCATATTTGGCTTCGTTTGAAGTGGGAAAGGTGATGGCAAAGTCAATTTTTCTTGGAACATATATGAGTGATTTTGCTATTGGAGATGAGAGCTATATGCTTTGTTTCTTCTTCTCCTGTGCAACTGTGGGTGACCAAGGCTTTTGGAAGCTAGCTCCATGGCTCACTACCTCTCTAATATTTGTCTTAAGCTAGAGAGGTGGAGCAAGGAATGAGGAACAGAATTAGACATGGTTGGTTTTGTCTCCATGTACCTTTGGTATGGCATGGCATATTCCTTAGCTTTGACTCCATTTGGGTCTAATTAGATGGCTTAATTTCAGCTGGGAATCAATCATTAATCTATTTGGAAGAAATTTAAGTGTCTTCTAAGTGGATTAGTTGGAGATTGAGTATTTCCTTTTAGGATTATGCCATTTAATATCTATTCAATTGGCTTGATTTGAATTGCTTTGTTTGATAGATTGCCTTAATTCAATGCTTGGGTTATGTTCATTCAATCATTAATGAACTCTTTAACCAAGGCTTTAAGGATTTTAAAGTTCATGGATTGCTTACTTTGTGTCTTAACCCATTTTGATTCATATAGATTTGGGTTGAACCTAATTGAGTCAAATGATTTATTTGACTCAATTAGATTGTATTTAACTTTTAATTAAGATAATCCAAGCACTTTGGAATGCATTGGATCAAATCATTTCATTTATTAAGTCTTGAAATTCAATTTGGCCCATGTTGGTCTTATGGGTGGATTAAATTTGGGTTAAGCAATGTTTACTAATAATCCCTAAGTAATTTCATGTAATAAATTTGAATTAATTTTGGTTTAATTTTAATTTTAACCCAATATAGTTCACTTAGGCTTATTTAGGTCAAGTGACCTATTTAGCCTAATTAAGGTATTATTTGCTTCATTTTCTTTTAGATTCATGTTTAAACATGAATATATTATCATTTGAACTATTTAGGATGATTTTAATTGGTCAAATTTTGGTGGGTTGACCTTTGACTTGGAGGGTCCCACATAAGTCAAGCCCATGTCAAAAGGGTTGACCAATTTTCGACCTTTGGTTTGAATCTGTATTTATTCAATTTCATGGGTTTCATGCTTTTAATTTTATTTGATTTTGGTTTGTTTGGATTTAATTTGAATTTTCTTAGGTTTATATGATTCTTAGCTTAATTAAGATAATTAGGTTTAGTTTCCTAATTAAATAATAATCTAAGCTTAATTAATTTTGGATTAGTAGTCCTAATTATTATCTTTGGGAGTGTTATTAACCTCATCCAAAAATGAGGCCAATAGACATGTTAGATCTTATTTTAGGCTCATCTTTGTTCTCTAAAATTGATTTGAGAATTGGATACTAGCAAGTAAAGATTAGACCATGTGATGAATGAAAAATAATGTTCAAAAATCCTGATGGTCTTTATGAATGGTTGTGCCATTTGGTCTTTCAAACACACCTAGTATATTCATAAAACTAATTAACACTATATTGAAACCTTTTATTGGTCAATTTCATATAGCCTATTTTGATGATTTTTTTATCTATTACCTAGATTAAAAGTTATATCTACATGATTTAAGAATGATCTTAGAAAAATTAAGATTAGCAAAATTATATGTAAACCTTAAGAAATATTTTTTTCAAATTGAAGTCATTATCTTATGTGTCATTATATCTGCTGATGGATTAAAAGTTGGCCTATCAAAAATTAAGTCTATTATAGATTGATCAATTATAAAATCTTTTATAGATGTTAGAGGTTTTTTTGGATTAACAACTTTTTATCATAAGTTTATAAAAAAATTTAGCACTATTGTTGCTCCTATCACTGACATCTTAAAAAGAGATAAGTTTATGTGGACTACAAAAGCTAAAAGACGCATGCAACAAATTAAAATTCCTATAACTTTATTAGTTGTCTTAAGACTTACTAATTTCAAGAAAGTATTTGAAATGACTTGTGATGCATCAAGTATTAGAATTGGTGAAATATTAAGTCAAAAAAATCATTCAATTACTTTTTTAGTGAGAAAAAATGATGCTAAACAAAATTATACTATATATGATCGAGAGTTTTATGTGATTATTCAAGCTCTTAAGCACTGGAGGTATTATCTATTACATAAAGAGTTTATTTTAAATACTAACCATCAAGCTCTTAAGTTTATTAACTCTTAAAAAAAATTGAAATCATAAATATGCTATGTCAGTAGAATACCTTCAAGACTTTTACTTTTTCTTAAATATAAACTTGGAATATAAAATAAACTACCACATGCTCTATCTAAAGTATCTCTAATGGTTTCATCTTTTGAATTTCAAATTCCTGGATTTAAAACTTTAAAGGAAGATTACTAACTTTACCCTAATTTACATATGATATACTTAGAACACGAATTTAAGCTCCTGACTTTTGATAGTTCCTTTATCATTCTAAATGGATATTTTTATAAAGGTAAATAATTATGTATTTCTAAAAAATTTCTCAAAAAATTTCTTATCTCTGAATTACATTCAGAAAGTATATGAGGGCATTTCAATAATTTAAAGACCCAAATATTAGTTGAGAAAAGATTTTATTGGTCGACCCTATGAAAAGATGTTGAATGTATCGTGGCTCAATGTTACACTTATCATCAAGCTAAAACTGTCAAACAAAGGGTGAGTCATTACACATTATTACCCATTTTTTTCTATACCATGGAAAGAACTATTTATAGATGTCACGTTTGGTTTACTTAGAACACATCATGGAAATGATAGTATATTCATCATTGTAGATTGATTTTCTAAGATGCACATTTCATACCCTGTTTAAAATCAATTGACACATCTCACATATGAATATTATTCTTTAAAAAAATTATCAGGTTGCATGGAGTCCCATCTACTATAATTTTTGACAGAGACGTCAAATTTATATCTTATTTCTGAAAATTCTTAAGGAAACTAATAGGAACACAACTAAAATTTTCTTATGTATTTCATCCATAAATAGATGGATAAACGAAAGTAGTCAATAGAACATTAGAAAATCTACTAAGCTGCTTAGTTGAAAAATTTTAGAAAATTGGGATTTAACATTACCTCTATTTGAATTTGTATACAATAGTTCCATTTTCAAAATAACCCAAAAATCACCTTTCGAGATAGTTTTTGGATATAATCCAAAAATGCCTATTGACCTAGCTAATACACTTACTCATGAATTTTCTAATTCAGCATATGCATTTGCATATTATTTTCATAGCCTTCATAAATACATAAAGAAATAATTAGAAATGCAGCATGCTAAGTGTGCTAAACAAAAGAATAAAGATAAAAATTTTAAGGGATATGAGATAAATAATTATGTATTAGTTCATATCCATCTTGAGAGATTTTTTTCCATCAAATATAAAAGGTTACAAGTGAGAACATGTGGGTTGTTTAAAATTATTAGAAACCTTGGTACTTATGTTTATGTTCTTGAATTGTTCCCTCATATGTTTATTAGACTTGTTTTCAATATAGAAGATCTAATATAATTTAAATAGGTTACCCAATCTCCAAATTTATAAGTAAATACTTTTGTGGGAAGAGATAAAAATTATGTACAGATACCTATCCAGCCAACAGTCTTTGAGATGGAGAACATCATCACAACTGAGACACAAAAAGATGATATTACTAGTTAGAGATTCTTAATCAGATAGAATGACAAGCCACAAGTCAGGATACACGGATGACCTTGGAAGAACTGTAATGCTTCACACCTAAACTTCTTTAAGACTTTTAAAATCTTAACTCTTTGGAGAAGAGTTCTTTGAGAATAGAATGAGTTTATATATTGCATCAAAAGAGGAAAGGACCTATCACAAGATCTCAAATGAAAGCTTGAACTCAAAAAAAAAAATTGTAGGTTTTATGTGTTGTGGATTGATATTCCATGTGTTCTATTATGTATTAATTGTTTTATTTGATCATGTTTAAGTGTTGTAAAGTATTTATGGTTAAAAATATGTGAGTTCATGTGTTAAATTATAAAGGTGTTGGTCTGGCACTTAGGCATTGCCTTTTTGGCTCCTTGGCACTACATTTTGTGCCTTTTAGTGTTTATGGGTAGAGAAGCTTGCATTTTGGTGTTGGTCTATGGGGCCTTGGCGTTGGGCTATGGCACCATGGCGTTGGCTCATGGCGCCTCAATGCTACGAAACAAAGGTTCCAACTTTTTTTGTTTTTTGATAGTTTTCTACCCAATGGACACATCCCTTAGAATATTGTACTTATTTAAACACCAGTTCTGACCTAATGAAGAACTTTTGGCTTTTGTATGTAACTTTTAAGTGAAACCACTTTTGATTGGAGCTTGATGGTCATCCGAGGGATTCATTGATTCTTCGCTACAATTCTACTTACGTAAGTAAGACTTCTTTGTATCCATTTAACTTTGGTGAGTGGAAGATCTGCATATTTATTTTACTTTAGTAAGTGGAAGATCAGTGGAGCATCTCTTTCTCCAACATCTACTATAACATCCTACTCTCCATAACAACTTATGCCCCCTCTCAATCAAAAAAGCTTACTAGAATAAGCGTGGAGTGGCAAAAAGGTATCTCTATCTCACTTAAGAGTATTTGGTAGTTCGTTGTATGCTCATGTCAATACAAGATCAAAGAGCAAACTAGATCCAAAAGTCCTTGAAATGTACATTCATTGGATACAACTCAAGACTCACATGAATTTAGGCACTAATTCTAGGATTATCATAATCAGAAGTTCATCATGAGTAGGGACATGGGATTTGGCAAGTCCACTATATAGCAAGAGATCACTTCATGAAAAGTGGGATTAGATGTTGAAGAACCCAGTGGCAGCAAATGCCATAAGGCCAGAGTAGTTGTGAATAAGTTCCAACTAAAGGAAGAAATGCACTACATTGAGATTTTTTCTCCATTAGTCAAGATGACAACCATCATAGTAGTATTAAGTATAGTAGTAGTAGATAATCAGCATCTGAAGTAAATGGAAGTGAAGACAACCTTCTAATATGGAGATTTGGAAGAGGAGCTGTATATGGAGCAACCACAAGGTTATATGGTTATAGAAATGAAATTCATGGTGTCTAGACTCAAGAAAAGTTTATATGGCTTGAAGTAGGCACCGAAATAGTGGTAAAAGAGGTTTGACAAGTTTATGTTAGATAGTGAGTACACATGGTGTCAGGCTGATCACTATTGCTATGTCAAGAGGAATGAATAATATTACATTATTCATCTCTTATACATAAATGATATGTTGATTGCGGGATCAGACATGAATAAAATCAAGGACCTAAAGGAGCAGCTCTTATAAGAATTTGAGATGAAGAATTTGGGTCCAGCCAAGAAAATTCTAGGTATGAGAATCAGTAGGGATAGGAGTACAGGGAAACTAAAGTTGTCTCAAGCAGAGTATGTTGAAAAGGTTCTAAATAGGTTCAACATGAGGGAGGCAAAGCCAGTGAGCACCTCTTTAGCTAGTAACTTCAGAATATCTAAGTATCAATCGCCAAAAATTAGAGCAGAGCAAGAGCACATAAGGAGAACTCCTTATACTTTGGCAGTTGGGAGCCTAATGTACGATATGATATATATATACTAGACTATATATTGCACATACAGTGAGAGTGGTCAGCAGGTACATGAGTAATTCTAGCAAACATCATTGGGAAGCAGTGAAGTTGATTCTTAAATACCTAAAGAGAATAGTCAATGGGGCATTATGCTTTGGAGGTTTAGGAATTGAACTTCAAGGCTATGTAAATTCATACTTAGCTAGAGATCTAGATAGGAAGAGTATGATAAGATATATCTTTACATTGAGAAGCATAGTGGTGAGTTGGGTTTCTAGATTATAGAAGATAGTTGCACTCTCAACCACAGAAGCTGGGTATGTTGCTATGATTGAAGCTAGTAATTAGATGATTTAGATACAACAACTTTTTGGTAGAGCTAGGCAAGGGGAAAGGTAATGGCAAGCTTTATAGTGATAATATGAATGTCATTCATCTATCCAAGAATATCACTTTTCATACCAAGACAAAGCATATCCAACCGAGGTATCATTTCATACACACACTCCTAAAAGGTGGGCAGATATCTTTGGAGAAGATACACACTATTGAAAATCCTGCAGATATGTTGACCAAGATTATAACTCAAGAGAAACTAAAGCTTTTCTTGGCTTCAGTTGGAATTCATTAAGGCTAAAGCAGAGGTGAGCCACATCACAACTTGAACTATGATGGATGTTGCAAATCTAAAGGAGGAGCAAGATTTATTGCAATCTATCTCCAAGTATAATATTATAGTTTTGTAGGGCCTAATTTTATCTCTTACCCCCTGTCCTTCATGCCAATTAAGCTCGGTGGTGAGCTTACTAGGGGGTTACAGTTAGTTGGGGGTTCGGGGGCAACACCCCCAAAAAAAAATTCCTAATGTATAGTGTCTCGGTGCCGAAGAACAGGAGATCTCGACTTCAAAAATAGAAGACGCAGCGCCTCGGCGCCTGAAGGATAGTGCCACAATGCTATATTTGCACTAGGAAGATAGAGAGGACATCACATCAATGCTTCAGGGCAACATTGTGATGCTAAAATCAAGGCACCAGAAGCAGAATGATGGAGAGGCTGGCACCTCAGCGAAACAAAGTTGCATCGTAGTGATCGAACCCGTGCAGAAAAGCCTGGAGGACAGAGGCATCAGCACTTAAGCGCTAGGGTCTCGGCATTGAGGCGCAATAAGTCTGGAGATTTCATATTTAGATAGTTTTTCTGTATTTTTTATAATTATTTATCTAATTCTCTTGTGTGTAAAAGTGAAGAGAGTGCCCTAGAGTGACTAAAGCGTAGAGAGGCTATAGTATAATCCATACTATTCTTCTTGATTTTTATTCATAGCATATTTTTTGGTGGTGTGGCTCCATAGTTTTTTCCCATTCTTGGATATATTTTTTCACGTTAAATATGGCATTTGTGTAATTTCTTCTACTTTGGTTTCATTTGTTCCATGTATGCTCTGAAACACTTAAACTGGTTTTCCGTGCATACTCTGTGTTTGATCTCTCCCAACCAACAACAATATCATCATGTAAAAGATTTTTTGTAAGGAGAATTCATATGCATGAACAAAACAAATATGATGCAACCAAATGATATCAAAGAAAAAAAAACTAAATTGAAAAATATATAAAATAAAAATACAATCTTTATTATAAAATAAAGTAAATTAGCTGCGGATTTTGGGATTCCAGTCAAAGATTCCTACTTTAAAGCACTGGGGTGTTGGAAACAAGCTAAAAGAAACTATAAAGTTAGCTCTTGTATGCCTTCTGAAGAGTATATTAACCTCATCTCTCTGGAGAGAGTTAATTGCAGACAACGAGGAAGATGATGTGGCCGAGAAGGAAAACTGGAGAATGAAGAGAGGGAGCAGTAGAGAAGAGTAGAGATAAAAGTAAAAATAAAAAATAAAAAAAATAAAAAAGGAGAGTTGAGAAGGCTGCGTTGCTATGGAAAAATGAAAGAGGAGAAAAGTAATTGTTATAGAGATCATAAGTCTAAAACAGATTGAATCAAATTACAAAGTAACTGATATCTAAAATTTGGCGATCGCTCCACCGTCGATAAACAACGACGGTGATTCTATTCATCACCCGCCCGAACCGCAAAGCTAACTGGAATCCAGCAAGTTGGTTTTCCTTCTTGCCTCCGCAAAGCAAAGGCACGTAAAAATCGCTGCTTCAGGGAGAAAACCCACCTGAGGACTTTGGTCTTCGTCGGCTGTGCTCGTTCTGATTCGAAGCGGCGATAGCTTCTCGAAGGACTTCTCCATTGCCATCGGAGAAAGCTTTGCGCGCAATTGCAAAGTGTGCCGAATGCGAGGCAGGGAAGGAGTTAGTTGTAGTGGATAGAGTTTGTGGAGGGCAACGTAAGAGAGACAAGAAAGTGATATTTTTTATCTATTTAAAACGTTAGTGTTAAAAATGATAGAGACTTTAGGTATTAAATATGTAAATATCAGAGTTTGAAGTGCTTTGTGTGTAAATCTCCCTTATTATTATCATTATTTTGACTATTACCATTGTTAATATTATTTAATTTCTATTTCAGTTTCTACCATTTTAATTATTCATATTATTATTACAATTATTGTTATTACTATTCTCTAACTTCAAATGCTTTTTTTTTCATTTGATTCAACTTTGATAATGATTTGAATTTTAGTAACTTAATAGAACTAGTTTTAAAAAAAACGGTAATCTGCCCAACTGAAATTTTAAGGCACCTACTCCTACGATATGTTAAATATTCGATAAAATTTTATGATAATTTAATTCAAATAAAACAAGAAATAATAACAACATAAAGATTAAATATCTGCTATAACTTTCTATCTGTGTCACTCTGCTCCTCAAATTCACTTAGTATTTGCACTCACAATAGCCTCTTATTTATAGGCAGAAGAGAGTGACTATATAATAGTAACTAAATAATACTAATTAATATTATTTAATATTACATAATAGTGTTTTGCCTCTTAATTTATGAACATGGCCATCACATTAACAAAAAATACAAATCATCCCTACAATGCTTCCACACACCCATAGAGACAATGAGGGGTGGTTTCTCAGCAATGTGTAAAACCCCCTCCTTGATTTTTAATTTTTATTTTATATAAGAGTGTTTTTTTTTCTTATTGTATCCCTTCTAGGAATTTTTTTTGGATCCACCTCTATTTGAGGGTGTTTTAGTCTTACATAGCCAGATAACCCTGGGAATGTCATCTAACAAGGCATTTTAATTTATCATGTCAAATAAAAATACTTTTAGAGAGTTCTTTCTCCCATTCTTAAATTTTCACACAACAATGCTCATTCTGTTAATTACATTTAAGGAAGATTTAAATACATACCACACAATTCTTATGCATTTACATATCTAGCACCTAAAGTTAGATATTTACTCATCTAGGGGTATGCATTATTTGGTTTTAACCAAAAAAATTCAAACCGAACCAAAGTTTTTGAGTAATTTGGTTCAGTTTTGAACTTAGTAATTTGGATTTTGGTTTTAATTAATGAAAATTTTAGTTTTTGATTTTTGGATCGATTTGTTAAATAAAATTTTGGATGGAACCAAATAAGCCAAAGTATTTATATGATATACGGTATTATTAATTTTTATATTATAGGCTTACAGTAAGAATTAATTGCATGTCCCACATAAACTTGTGGCCATCCCGAGCCCGAGGACTCGAGCCGCCCAATATCCGGGCTTAGAACCAAATTGGTGGAACAGCAAAGTCCCACACTCCCAGACCACGCTAGGGCTAGGCTAGGGCGACGCCCCTGCGATTCACGGAGATTCGGAGACTGGAGTATACTGCAGATGGAACCATTTATGGGCTCAAATCACACAAGCTACACGCAAACGCCAGACCAGCGACCACGGGTCCATGAGACACGTTCGAGCGAACCATACGATGCAGACGGCCGATGAGATTATACTGAGCCCTTCATAGTATTAGCAGTAAGTACTATACCGGGATCGAACCTCACGCTTTTCGCAGTTTGCACTTTTCCTTCTTCTCCACGCCGACTGACACTCCATTCACTTGCCTCGTGCCGCCCACTTCGCTTGGGGCATTTTCTGTTCGAGAAATTCACTCCCCTTCGTCCGGCAGTGCGACCTTTCGGTTTCACTCTTCCTATCCTCAATCCTTGTCTCTCAAGACGTTCACCGTTCGTTCTCGAATTCTGGTAAGCTTGTTATATTCTGTAACTTAGAGAATCAATTCTTATAAATGTCAAGATTGAATGACATCTTTGTTTATAGATGATAATGTATTTTTTTATGCAGTAAATTCTTTATGCATTTAGGTTGTGTTAGGTTCAGTCGTTCAGGTTAAGTTGTGTTATTCAGTAAAAACTTTATGCATTTAAATGAACCGTGGATATTTTTGCAAGGTGTATAATAAGTTTGTTAATGTTTGATAAGTTTGTAATGTATGTTATATCTATTTTTTGCTATGTGTATGATAATTTTGTTGATGTGCTTATAGGGTTGATAGAAAAATTATTATTATTTTATTAATGAAGCTTGTAAACTCATACAGATTTTCAAAGGAAAGGTTTGAGTTCGAACAACTTGATTTGGTGAATTGATTGTCTTTCATCGAAATTGTAATTATGTATTCATATGTCGAACAAGCTGAACTTTATCAATTACAAATTGTAAGTTGGTTTTTCTAACTATAAAGTAATTTGTAAGTTGGTTTGTCTATTTTATTATTTGCTTTCTTCATAAATACAGATATCACATGGTGGTGAAAGCTCTAATGTAGCTAGTTCCTCACAAAATCTAAACACCACACAAGTTAATGTCATAGGTGATGCTAGCACCACAAGTAGCAAACCACCAACTTCAAATAAAAAAAGAAAGGCACTAAAGCCTAGGTCAGAAGTTTGGGATCATTTTGTCAAGTTAATATCAACCGATAGAGAAAAAGTAAATAAATGTAGTTATTGTGGAAAAGTATATCATAATGATCCTAAATTGAATGGTACAATAAATTTGAGAGCACATCTCACTAGTTGTCAAAAAAAAATTCTTATAATAGTTCATGCACTTAATCAAGGCTAGTACTGCAACTAAGTGCCAAAGGAGATGAAAATGTTTGTGAGCTCAAGGCTTGGAAATTTAATCAAGAAAATATTAGAAAAGCATTAGCTATGATGGTCATTACAGATGAATTACCTTTCAAACATATTGAGGGTTGGGGTTTAAAGTACTTTATGTCACAATGTTGTTCGATATTTCATATCCCTTCTTGTTGGACTCTCACACGTGATTGTTTTCAATTTTATTTGAAGAAAAAATCTGTTTTAAAATAAGTTTTTATGGATTCATGTAAAAGGGTGTGCTTAACAACTGATTTATGGGCATCCGTTCAAAGAATTAATTACATGGGTCTTACTGCACATTTCATTGATAAATAATAGAAATTGCACAAAAGAGTCATAAATTTTTGTCCAGTAACAAGTCACAAAGGTGAAGTGGTTGGCCAACAAATTGAAAGATGTTTGGTTGTTGGGGTATTGAAGCAATCTTTACATTAACAATTGATAATGCAAGCTCTAATAATGGCATTATTACTCATTTATAGAGAAAGTTTGGCAAGAGAGGAGAAAGTATTCTAGATGGTAAGTTCTTACATATCAGGTGTATAACTCATATTGTTAATTTAATTATGTAAGATCAAAGAAATTGGTCAATCAGTTCATCGAGTAAAGGTTGTTCTAAGATATATAAGACAATCACCATCAAGGCTTCTTAACTTTAAGGAATGTATTGAGATGGAGAAAATTTTAAGCAAGAGCTTGTTGTGCCTAGACATACACACTAGATGGAATTCTACATACTTAATGTTGAACGCAACACTAAAGTTTGAAAGAGAATCTGAGAGATATGAGGAGGTAGATTCCAACTTCAGAGTTGAGATGGAGAAAGAGGATGATGAATATGATGTCCCACTTGAAAGTGATTGGGTAAATATCAAAAGATTAGTTTCTTTCTTAGAGAAATTTTATAAGCTTACTTTAAGAATTTTTGGTTCTCTATATGTAACATCTAATGCATTTTTTCATGAAACTGCTGAGGTTTTATGCATTCTTCAAGCATATCAAGTAGATAATGATCCCAATGTTAGAAATATGGTAGTGAAGATGAAGACAAAATTTGATAAATATCGGGGTGCTATTGAGAAGATGAATTTAAATATTTATCTTGCAATTGTTATTGATCCACGCTTTAAATTACGTTATAGAGTTTGCAACTATGGATATATATATGATGGGTCTGATGGTGTAGCTTTGGCACAATTGATAAGATTTGCATGTTATGAGATGTTCAATGATTACAAATTAAAGATAATTGTTGCTACTCAAGAAGAAAATATACATGAGCCAAGACAACATTCAGTTGAAATGCAAAGTGATTCAAAAGAAGGAAGTCGAATATATCATATGGTAGAAAAGTTCAAGATATGCAACTATGGAAAGAATGATTTTGAGATTAAGACAGATTTAGATAAATACTTAAATGAAGAATCAGAAGCAATGAATGATGATTTTGATATTTTGGCATGCTGGAAAGTGAATACACCAAGATTTTCTATTCTCTGAGAAATGGCTTGAGATGTATTAGCTATTCCTATATCAACTGTAGCATCTGAATTGACTTTTAGTATATGAGGTCGTGTGCTTGATGCATTTAGAAGTTCTTTATCTCCAAAAAATTGTGCAAGTGCTTATATATACTCAAGATTGATAAGCAAATGGAAACCAATCCAGCTTATTTATATGAGGAGGATGTTCTTGATGTTGATAAATTTGATGAAGGTATAATGTGTATTTTTTTATGATATATATATATATATATATATATATATATATATATATATATATATATATATATATATATATATATATATATATATATATATGTTATAAAATAAAGTAATAATTATAATTTGCTTTTTTTTTAGATTTATCAAAAATTGCAAGTGATTCATTAACTTGGAAAAGTTTTTTCAGTCATCATTATAATGCTTTCATGTACGATATGCATATAATATTTTTATACTTATTTTTTATTCTTTTATGTTTTACTTATTATTATTATTATTTTAATAGCTAATGCTCATTAAGTCTGTTTCATTTTCTCAAATCAATTGCAAAGTCAAAACAATTATATGATGTGAAATACTGCAAATTTTGTTCAAAATGCTTTCATTTTGGCTGTTGATATTTTGCTAAGAAAATATTCACTTACTTTATCACAACTCTTTGTATTATTTAATATTAAATGTATAAAATATTTTTTTTTCTTTTACTTGATTTCATGGATTGATGGCACATATTCTATTAAATTTAGTTTTATATTTTGCATACTTATGATATAGCTTGTTGAATGTTAAACTATAGTAATTTATTGCTATTTAATTTTTTTAAAATTTATTTGGTGGAATTCTAATCATAAAAAATAAAGGTGGATACAAGAGGACAATTTAAAGAATGCGAGAAATAAATGTAAATTCTCTAACAACTTTATTTATTTAACATTAAATCTATTATATACTTATTTTTATTTATTTTTGAATATTTGGTAGGTGCTTTTTTGCAGGACCATTATTTATATAATGAGGCGATGAAGAGGATAATGGTGGAAGTATCAATTCTTCTATTCATTACAGCTTGTAGTAACTACACCTAATGGTGAATGATATGCAGCCAGCATCAGCAAAGAAATTTCAACATTGCATATTCTGGACTAGTGGTTAGAAGGCTCAATTTTGGGGGATTTTGCGGTAGATTTTATCTTTCATTGGTCAATTTGGAGCTTATGAGCACCCATTAGTGTTGATATTTTCTTGCAAGGTTATATATTGTTTGATTCAAGAGATTCAAATAATTAATCTTGTTTTTATTCATTATAATATTTATCAAAAACAGAAACTCCTATCATAATATTTCCTTTACAACTGGACAACTTCTGAAATTTATAGTATTGTTGCCTTTTGGAGCTTCTAGTTTGGGAGCATTGGACAGTTTTTTTTTTTTTCATGTAAACTACTATGCTTTAAAAGTGCCAAATCTTATGTTGCTGGCTTCATCAATGTTTCTTCTTTCGTTCAGCAAAAGCATGTATCTTATGCTTAAGGCGCAATTTCATGTATACCCTTGAATTATGTTTATTTACAAAAATCTTCTGCTTTCTAAAATACTCATAAGAAAGAATATGCCTTGCGATTTTGACGTGTTCTCCAAAATAAATGTAAAATATTATTATTTGTTCATTATATAATAAAATATTATGCAAATAATTTTTAAATATAGCCAACTTCAATTTATCCAAAACTAAACCAAAATAATTGAACCAAATTGTTATTCGGTTTGTTTGGTTTTACATTTTATTTGGTCAGTTTAGTTCAAAATTTTTAGGAATCCAAAAGCAACTGGTTTTAAAAGTTTATCATCAAATCCATCCAAATCAATCAAACGCACACCCCTATACTCATCTAACATTTTCTTATGCTTAAAAAGGTGTATTTTATTTTTAAAATATGAGTGATGATGATATTTTTGATGTGATATTGAAGATTAGGGTGTTATATATGTAAAAATTTGAAGTTTAGATGTTAGATATATAAATACATAAGAATTGTGTGGTATGTATGTAAATCCCCCTACGTTTCCTTTCTAATATTTTGGACAAGTCATTTTTTTTTTTCAACAATCTCCAAAAAAAGTAGATATTGCTCAAAAATAAGGATAATTAGCAAGATTAATTGAATTATTAAAAAATATTAAGATCATATAAATTTTTTAAGCATAAGAGAAATCAAAATCTTAAGAATAAATTGTGCATATCATTATTAATTATATAAGTCATAAAATAAGTGAAATACATTCATTTAATTAGCAAAAAATAAACAAATAAATTATTAAATCAATATATGATAGGATTGTTTTATTATAAAATTTCAAATATATTTAAAGAAATTTATTTTATTTTTTTATCATCATCCTTGAATTTTCCATTAATCTTGGCCAATCAATTTATAGTGAATAATCTGATTGCACACACTGTGCATTAACTTTAGATAGAACTCTATATTTGAGTGTTCAATCGGTTCTAAACCATTTGATACTTCCCTCTGGGTAAAATTTTCCACATTTAACCTCTTTATAAATTATGCAAAAGTGTTTTACATTTTAGTTTTATTTAACAAAATTTACATACATACCGAACAATTCTTATATATTACATATCAACACCTAAACTTTAATTTTTTTTTTTTTTTTACATATATATATATATATATATATATATATATATATATATATATATATATATATATATATATATATATATATATATATATATATATATATATATATATACCCAATCTTAAATATCACATCAAAAATATCATCATCATTCATTTTTGAAAAGTAAAATGCACCTTTTTAAGGATAGGAAAGTGTTAGATAAGTAAATATCTAACTTTAGGTGTTAGATATGTAAATGCATAAGAATTATGTGGTATGCATGTAATCTTCCTTTTATTTAATTTACTAAAGAGATTGTATTATTAAATTACTTGGTGATGGCTCTTATTCATCATAATATTTCAAGAGAACTTTGAAAAGGTTTTCATTGTAATATTCTTTTTGTGCTAAGTGAAGCCTTGTGATGCTTTGCATAGAAAGTTTAGTTCGGGAGGTGAGCTCACATGCCATGAAATAAGATGATGTAAAAGCTTTTAGACCTACTTAGGAGAGTGAATAAGTTGGACTTGTTTGAGTATGGTGTAGTGGAATTATAATTTGAGTGAGATTATGTGAAAGGATATCCTAATTAGATGTCAAACCATGTAAAAATATTTGTGACAAATTTGTATCCTTATAGCTTAATGTTTACTCTTGTATAACTAATTTGTACGATTGAATTAACTTAGTGATTAGTGTATTTAATGTTTCTTGTACTAATATTGTAGAGTTAGTTTTAAGCATTGAGCCGAACAATTTTATGCTCTTAATCTTAATATATTAACTATGATGACTATTCTTTACTTTGTTTGAACACCAATATGATGTTGGTGCTTGGTGGTTACATTATTCTAATCTACAACTAGTTCATGCTTATGTTAATCTTTATAGTAAAATGCTCATTGGCTTAATCATATAAATTATACATTAATTTACTCGTATGACATCGTATTTATAAAATTAAATTAATTGATTATAAGTATGTATTTAACACTAAATTTGTCATGTCCCAAGTCTTGAATGTGAAATGGTTGTGTTGGGTAGTCGACATCCAATGTAAAACTTGTCGAAAAAATATGACATAATCCTTAAATACATTGTGTTAATGGTAGGGCATTCTCTGGAAGCAGCATGATGTATGGCCTAAATACAGTGAAAAGTGTTCAAAAGCCATTGCATCGACGCCCGAGTGCAGTGTTAAATAAGCAAGAGTCCCACATTTTGGAAAGATGTGGGCAAAGAAGTTGAAGGATGCGAGCAAAGAAGTTAGTCCATGAAACTAATATTAGGATAGAAACCTGGAATATAGGTACTCTTATAGGTAAATTAATGGAATTAATATATATTATGATCCATAGAAAGATAAATATCTTATGTATTCAAGAAATTAAATGTGTTGGGGAGAAAGCTAAGGATATTGATAGTTTAGATTTTTAAACTTTAGTATTCATGTAGAAGTTGAACTAGAAATGGTGTAGATGTAATTATAAATAAAAGTTTGAAGAATAATGTTATAGATATTAATAGAATTAGAGATAGAATTATAACTTTAAAGGTATTGTTGATACTAAAAGTATCAATATTATAAGTGTTTATGCTTCTTAAATATATTTAGATGTAAGCTCAAAAGAAAAATTTTAGAATGGCTTAGAGGGATTAATACAAAATATACTCTTGAAAAAAAAAAAAGTTATTTATTGGAGGAGATTTAATGGACATGTTGGTAGAGTGGTAGAATATTTTAAAAGTATTTATATTGGCTATAGATTTAGAGTGATTAATGAAGATGGTAAGACTATATTATATTTTATTTTTGCTTAAGATTTTTATAGTTACTAATATTTTATTTAAGAAAATAGATAAGCATATTATTACTTATAAGAATGGATCTCGTAAAACACAGATTAATTATTTTCTGATAAGAAAAATAGATCATTAAAATTGTAAAGAGTGTAAGGATAATATGGAAGAAAGTTTAAGTACCCAGCATTGACTATTAGTTTTAGATTTTAAGATAAGGATTGAAAGATGAAAAATAAATCAAATATTATCCTAAGCTTAGGAGGGAAAACTTAAATAACACTAATAAAAATATTATTAAGAGCAAGCTATAAGATTTGAGAATTTTGGATGTTAATGAGGAAACTAATGTTATGTGAAAAATAGTAACAAGTAAAATTAAACAAGTTACAAAAAATGTGCTTAGAGAATCAAAATAAAAAACTTTTTTAGTAAAAATAATTGATTGTGAATACAAAATGTGCAAGAAAAGTTAAGAAATAAGAAACTTTGTTATAAAAATTGATTTAGAAGTAAAAACTCAGAGAATTAAGAAAGATATAAAGTGACTTATAAAAATGTTAAAAAAGTAATATGTGACGCAAAAAATTTTACTTTAGTGATTTATATAATGGATTGGATACTAAAGAATGTGAAAGATGTATATATAAGTTAGCCAAGTAAAGAGAAAAAATAAGTAAATATCTAGTTCAAGTGAGGTGTATTAAAGATGAAGAATTTTTCTTAGAAAAAGATATTGAATATAAGTGGATGAGTTATTTTGATAAACTTTTCAATTAAGGATATGTGAATACAATTTATTTTAACAACCTTAGAACCCTAAAAAAATAGAATTTTGTTTTTATCATCATATTCATAAATTTGAAGTTGGAGAAACTTTAAAAAAATATGAAGTGTGAAAAAATAGTATGACCTAATGATATTCAAATAGAAGTGTAAAAATTCTTAGAAGATCAAGAAATTTCTTACTTTCTGAATCTTTTTAATGTTATTTTAAAGACAAGATTTCATATGAGTGGAAGAAGAGTTTATTGGTTCTTAAATTTAATAATACATGTGATGCACGAGAGTATACAAATTATAGAGGAATTAAGTTAATGTGTCATACATTAAAATTATAGGAGAGAGTAATTAAGCATATATAACAATTTGATACAAAAGTTTCTCAAAATCAATTTGATTTTATTCTGTGTAGATCTATTATGGATGTTACACATTTGTTGAGATGTTTGATGGAAAAGTATTGAGAAACTAAGGAGGATCTTCATATGATATTTGTTGATTTAGAGAAAGCATATGATAAAGTTCCAAGAGAAGTGCTTAAGAGAGTTCTAGAAAAGAAAGAAGTTAATATTGGTTATATTTCAGTTATTAAGGATATGTATAGTAGAGCTATTACTTTAGACCAAACATAAGGAGGATTGATAAAATATTTTCCTATTTCAGTTGGATAACATCAAGGATTGGCTTCAAGTCCATATTTTTTACTTTAGTTATGGATGTTCTTACTTGGCATTTACAAGAGGATATACTTTGGTGTATGCTTTTTGTTGATGACATTCTTCTTGTTAATAAGACTGCAGAGGGAGTCCAAGAAAAGCTTGATTTATGGAGGTCAACCTTAGACTCAAAAGGTTTTCGTTTGAGTAGATCTAAAATTTTAATTATAGAAGTTCTAGTAGTGATGTTGTGATATTGGGGGGATCAAATCATTAAAAAGAGTGAAGATTTTAGATATCTCAGGTCTATTGTTCAAAAATGATGGAATGGGGATGTTATTAGTATAATTCAAGTTGGATGGTTGAAGTGGAGGAATGCATCTGGTCTATTGAGTGATAGAAAAGTACTACTTAAACTTAAGAGAAAATTTAATAAGATTGTGATAAGACCTGCAATGATTTATAATACAGAATGTTGGCTAATAGAAGAGAAGCATAAAACTAAGTGTTGCAGAGAAGAGGATGCTTAGGTGAATGAGTGGCTTTACTCTTAGAGATAAAATGTGAAATGAATATGTTCGTGAAAATGTTGGAGTAGCCCTAGTGACAGATAAGATTAGAGAGTCACCTTAGATGGTATGCTCACATAAAGTGTCGATCATTCGATGACCAAGTTAAGAGAGCATATGTATTAGATTTGCTTTATGTTAAGAAAGGTAGTCATAACTAAAAAGACTTGGTTATAATGTATAAAAAATGACCTTAATTTATTAGAATTAAATGAGAATTTAGCTCTTAATGAAGAAGAAGGATTCATGTATCCAACCCCACAAAGAGTGTGATAAAGGCTTGTCATTATCGTTGTCGATTATTATAAGTATATATTTGTTACTTATTTAAGAGTATGTTTGGGATCAATTTTATTTTATACTTTTTATTTTTATTATTATAATTACATACATATCACACAATTCTTAAACATTTATATATTTAATATTTATAAATATAATATTTTTTTAATATTTAAAAATATTTATTTAACTTTAAAAAGTTAATGATGGTACTATTTTTGATGTGATATTAAAATTTTTAATATAATTTATATAATAATAAAATTTAAGTGTTAAATATATAAGAACTACGTGAAATATATATAAATGCATCTTTATTTTTATGTTATTTTTAAAAAATATATTTATTTAAAATATATTATTTATTTTTAAAAAAATTACATTATATCTAAAATCTTTCAAAATAATTTTTAAATATTTTAAATTTTTTTTAAAACAATCATTATCATAATCAATAATCAACAACCACCACCCACCATCCACCATTATCATCAATCTACTTTTTTATGTTACTTTGGTAACATCATATGTGAATAAAAATTGACTTTCAAATTCAAATGAAACTCATTTCATGAAACTTTATTTCTAAACATAAATGAAAACTCCATTTCTAGAATGTCTATATACAGGATCAAATAAATTTGAGCTTACTTTAAACTACAACACAATCAGGCTCAAGAGAATCTTAAACATCCTCAATTTTAAAAAAAAAAATATTTGAATTAATAACAAATATATACACAACACACAACACAACTAATAACAATTCCCTCTATTTGATGGCAAAACCATAAATTTTTCTATGGAAAACACCTTTTAAAATTTAAAAAAATCCACTCAAAACTTTTTTATCTAAATTTGAGATCACCATTTTCAATTTTAAATATTTTTAACTAAAATATATTTATAAAAAAATTAATATAAATAAAAACTTTAAAATTTATAACATTAATTCTTCTTATTTTAATAACATTCAATAATCTAGATATCATCTAATATATCTTTTTCAATATAAATGATCAAAAAATTATTCATCTACTTGATTTTAAAAAATAAAATAAAATAAATTATATTTATTGTTATTATAATAATAATAATAAAATTAATATATAAATATTTTTTATTTCTTTTAATAATCTCCACCAAAAAAATCCTAAAATTTTGAAAAAACATAATAAGAAATTCTTTGTAAATAAAAGCTAAATTAAAAAGAATATTAGACCATCTCTTTTCTTTCCCATTTTTTTTAGGAAGCCCCGTTAAATGCACCCATGCCTCTACTAAAATAAATTTCTAGGAACTTTTTTATAAATCCATGTTGTATGTTGTTATTGGTAACATCAGCAATCCCTAGATATTTATCTTATGCAGCACACATCCCCTCTTAAATCCACCCATGCCTCCACTAAGACAAACTTCTCCCTGGATATTTATCTTATGCAGCACAAACCAATCAGAAAGTTGAGCCTACCATGAAAAGCCAAAGTGTTCTCAAAGTAAACAAATGGGCCGAGAATTTTCTAAAAAAAATATGTAGCTAAAAATGCATTAACTTGCTTTATTATTATTCTTTTAGTACGTTTTGCGACTACAAATACTTGGTAGCAATTTCATAAAAGGCAACAATACCAGTGCACGGCAAAAGGGATAGACAATAGCAGATTATGTACACTCAAAATTAATATAGAAACTGCCCCACATCAAATTCTGTGATACTTCCAATTCTGTGATACTTCCCAAGTTCTAAGAGAGTGCAGATGACACAGAAACAGTAGAGCAACAAGAAAAATGAAGACAAAATAAAACAAATCAAAGAGGGATAAAGCCATCATAGAACTCTCAGCTGAGCGAGGAATGCAGCACATAGGTCAAGAAATAGAAGCTGTGGTCCACTGACCCTCTGCAAATCAAGTTGGTACTTCTCCTCTCTGGTCTTATAAAGCTGGAAAAATGAAAATTTGATGCCCATTCCGTGGTTAAGGTTATGAAAGGAAGAAAAATGATAAAATTTGTATACTCAAACATCAAGCAGATGCCGTGAATCTGAGCAACTATGTTAAACAAATCTATCAATCGAAGGTTAAGACATTGACAATGAAAATTTTTTGAAGCAACTGCATATCATGTCCACAGCTAAAAAAAGATACACCCCTGAAAAAAATCTAGAACAACAATAAGAAGAAGCATTTATCCCACTATGTGGGGAACATAAATCATTTTTCTCTATTAAATCTTATTTGGTTTCAATTTTTCTATATAGTACAACCCTCTATTTTAAGAAGTATTCAAAAGATAAATGTATGTATTAATCTAATTTCTATTAAATCGATGTAGGTCTATTTTTCATCGCTTGAAATAAAATATTCTTCTTCTGCTATGCCATCACGTCTTTCGAAGTCACATGTCTCTTAAGAGTCTTTGTTGAATGATTGAAATTAATCGATTGCTAATGCGAGTTGATTATTAATCTTAGAGTGACAAGTACATGCATGCCCATTCTTGAGTACTATTTGGATGACTCATCTATTTTGTTGCCATATATTATATTTCCATTTAATTATAATAAAATAACACAATTTTTATACTTCCTAACCAAGTTTTTTTATGTCTACCTCTGCATTTTTTAACATGAGCCAAATCTAATACATCTACTCTCCTAATTAGATTATCGGGCTGCCGACATTTTATGTGACCAAAACCACTTAAGGTGACACTCTTTAATATTATCTGTCACTAGAGCTACTCCAACCTTTTTACATATACATTCATTTCACATTTTGTCTCTAACTGTAAAGTCACTCATTCACCTGAGCATCCTCATCTTTGCAACACTTAATTCTATGCATCATTATAAAATTCTCCCTTTAAGTATAAGTGGTATCTTTCTATCACATAACAAACCCGATGCATTCCTCTACTTTAACAGTCCAACTTCCCATAAGAAAAATGTGTCTTAAAAAACGAATTTCCTGACTGCTCAAAACTGGTTAAAAGAGAGATTTTGTCAGCTAAATACAGAAAAAGAAGTAATTTGTCAGCATATATATAAGCTCAGAAAATTTATCTTTTTAAGTCTCCATATGTATTTTTTTTAATTGCATAGCTCTCCAAAGACACTTCCGTTTTTAACCACCTAACCTTAACCCTATAAGTATATATCTATCATTGTCCTCATTGTTCTATATAATAAATCTAAAAACAGTCAAACATATCACATCTGCATATCATTTTGCCTTCTAACAATATCATAAGAAAATTGCAAACATCACAATTACTAATATTAAATATACATGTCATTTTATCTTCTAAAAATATTATCAGATAATTGATAACACCAAAACTACTAAAATAACATACCATATAATAAATATTTGTTCTAGCAAGCCCTTTTAATTATTAAGCAGCTTATCCATTATTCTAACTTTTCGCTTATTTCATCAGTTAATTCATCGATTAAAACCAAGCCATATACGAAAAGCAAACACCAATCTAACTAACTTTGAATATTCTTTTTTTTATGAAAATAGAACCCTAATAGCAACTAAATTAAAAATCTGTGATTAATGTGTGCTTTAAACTTGATCTCTTCAATGGAGAAAAAACTCAATATCAACTCCACAAGCAAAAGCTTAAATATTCTTAAGGAACATCTCAATGACAAATACACAAAACTATGAACTTCATGTTGATCATTAATATAATCATGTAGTTCAAAATTCTTTAGTTATTCCAGAACTAATTAGTCAATGCTCAATCATACACATCAATAATAATTTAAATACTACTACAAAAAATTTTAAAATATATATTAAATCTAATCTTGTAAATACCTTATAGATCATGTTCCAACCTTTATTTTATACATTAATAGTATTTCCAAAAAAAACTTTATGGTGGACTTTTCTAGAATGAAATCAAATTGACTATATGATACAAACACAATTTTTCTAATTTATGTTCCATTATTCTCCCAAAAACTTCATGGTATGACTCATAAGTTTGATTCCTTGTAATTCTCTAAATCTTAGTATTATATCTCATCTAAGGGTATGTTTTGTAATATCCAATTAGTTTATTCCTAATTAATTTTGTTTTAGCTAATTAATCCGTCACATCAGAAGTAATTATCAGAAGACCTAAGCATGCGTGGATTAAAGCATTCGACGCTGCAGGATCTATCGAAGGTAATACCCATTCATTTATTTCATTTTCTTTCATAGCCACTCGCCTGCGACTGATCGAAGTTCGTCTCCTCCTTTCCTCGCCGGCGTCGCTTCGACGGATTGCCGCTCTAATGAACGCAGCAGAATCCGCGGTCGGCTTCACCAGAACCGCCGCTTCGGGCCGACAAAGACCTCCCGCGGCGCAGACTGCACGCCGATGTGGAATCAGATTGCCTTCACTGGACCCGCCGCCCCGCTTCGCCGTCGTCTGAACTGCCGCGACCCAGTAAGTCTTGCTCTGGGAACTGCGGAACCGATCGACTCTGGGGATTTCGCTCGGCCGACCGGGAAACTAGGGAGTTTTGTGAGATTGAATTTCTTTCCCTATTCCTTTTCTTTCACGCCAGTTTGAAAATGCGTGATTGGGAGTTCAAATTTGTTTTATACAGTGATAATTATATTAAAATGGGGTTTAGGATTGCATTTTGTTAATTTTAGTTTGTTAATTTAATCGGTAATTAATATTGGCGTTAAGATATTACTTGAGTCGTTCAGATTTAAAAAATATATGAGACATCAATTTCATGTAAGATTGTAGTTTTGTCTGATACTACCGTTAATTATGAGTTTATGAAGACGACAAGTATTTAAGAAGTTATTTCATTATAGTTGTAGGTAATGAATCGGCGGAAGACATCACAACACCATAGATAATGGGTGGACATAATCGCTAATTTAAATTCGTTTATACCCCATGAATGTCATTGTTTCTACCGATTTTTATAAATCAGATAAATATATTCTATATCAGATGTCATTACAACCGCTCAATGATTATAAGCTAATTAATTCATTTTCTTTATTAAGATATGATTTTGTTGATATGAAAATGTTTAAAACACGATTATTAAATGTTAAATGCAGAATGTGATAAACGGAAATGTCGGGAAAAATTATAATAAGAGCATGTTATAAATCTACGCAGATAAAGAAAGCTCGACGAGATAGTTCGCGGGATCTTAGATATCCCGACTCGACATTAATGAGGTTGGAGCCGGTCCAACGTGTCGGTATTAGGTAAGAGATTGCCCTACCGCCTTTACCTTCGCCTTAGACCGGGACGATCCTTTATGAAGTCAAAACCTACGAATTATAAATGATATTTAAAATGATTTGATATAACTAAACGACTTTCATTAAATAACCGCCCTACGACACGACATCGATACGATAATCTACGATATTGTTCGATTCATACATTTCAAAGATTGTTACTAGTTTTACTCTTCGCAAAATACGCACGCATCGTTCTACCGCTTATTCGCTTTATTTTAAAGATTCTTGTCTCACAAAACTTTAAAGATACGACGCTACCGTTGATAATTTCGAAAAGGAGAGCGAGTAGTCAACCGCTTTGTTGATTTGATATTTGGATATAGTTTTGGGAAGAAGATGCATAAAATTTTAATACGTCTAATCTCAGATTTATTTACAAACTTAAAGATTTACGTAAAGATTTGTGATATGAATTAATTAGTATATGAATTGTAAATTTAGTGATTTTGATTAGATACAATTTCACTGCGCAAGAAGACAGTGGAATTGATGTCGAATCGACGTCCAATCGAGTCATCCAATTCTGTTACACTTCAGATTGACCCTAAAATAAAGGTAGGGGGTCATCTGGGGTGTGACATGTTTAGAGCAACTTTAGTCTTTTGAAAAGTTAATTGTAAACCTGTTGCGAGGAAAATAACATTTTGAAAAGTTGTGCGTGTTACAAATATTTTTCTTTTTTAAAAATTCAAACAACTTTTTAACAGCTCTGATTCGCAAAAATAATTTTTTACCATAAAATTTTTTGAAAAACAGCCAAAAAATTGGCAGTCAAATAAAACTGTGATGCTTTCCGTCCCAAACGCACCATAAATCTAAAGCTTTAACTTTATGTATCTTCTAACAGCTTACTCAGCTCTATTAATCTATTACATTGCTATTAACTAATGTTTAGATTTTTCCACTATGGATGGTAACAATTCAATAAAAGAAGTTGAAAACAAGGGTTTTAATTTTTTCTTGTAGCTTATGGATGTGATTCCCATTGGCGGTTATTTGAACAAGTTTGGCATGTCATTTAAATAAAAGAATAATATATAAAGATTAACAATTCTTAACTGAAATAATGCAGCTCTACACATCTTAGGGGTACACTCATGACTATAGAGCATAAATGACAGAATTATCTTGTCTATGAAAAGTAGAATAATCTAAAGTAGATATGATAAGTGGATTGTTAATAATCCACTAGCTTAGATTCAATTGATGACAGTTGTGGATGGTTTAATGGAGTAGCGAATCGTTTTAATGATAATCTGACATGACAGGAAACTAAAGCAGCAATTGAATTAAAAGAAGACAAGCAATTAAAAAAGATATATTTCCCTAACACAAAGCAATCATCTCAGACTCTCAGAAATACTCTTCATCAAATATCACAGCTTCAAGATCAGCAAGTACTCAATCAACTCACCATACCAAGAGGATAGATGACTTGTGATGGTATTATACTTTTTGTAGATTTGACAATGCAGACAAATATTTAGACTTCTGTATATTGAAAGATATTGATTTAAAATTTAAATTATAATGTTAATTTTGTTAAAATTGTTTGTTTTCAAAGGTTGTGTGCTTGTTTTGTGTAATGCTTAGGTATTTACAGAAATTTCTGAATTAATTGATATTATTTGTTCAGTGTACATTTAATTGACTAGTTTAAGGGATTCATAACCTATATTTGTTTCAATTTACTTATATGCATTCTCTCTTTAAGCGTACATAATAAACAATTTCAGAATTTTAATATTTAAAATGTTTACTATTTAGTAATGTCATAACTTTACTAATAGTATTAAATTAAAGTCAAAAAATTTCATAATTTAATGTTCTGTGCAGCTTGTTGAATGTGTTAATGCCATGTAAGTTTCTTGTATCTTAGGTTCAGAATGTCTGCTAGTTGTTAAATATGTGCTGCAGTCAACTAAAGTGCACTCTTTGTTTGTGATTTGCACTTCAAAATGGAAGAAACCTCATCATGTTAACCATTGCATGTCTACCTCACTGATTAGAAATCATTCCTGAGAAAAAGCTACAAGAGCTTTCAAAATACATCTAATAGTTTATGATCCACCTTCTAATTCTAAATTATATTACCATCTCAACAGCTCCAATATGCATGAATGTCTCCATTAACAATTAAGACAGTGCAATTTGGAAACTCCATAATTGTTGTTCACAGCGCTTTAAGCATTATCATCCTGATAAAAATATAAATTTACTGCATATTTGACGGCTTTTAAGTGGGCCTAAAAGCTATCACCGCCGCACACGAATTCTCATTATCGAATTTGAGAGATTGATTTTGGTTAAACCATCATAAGGCAATTACTTGAGTGGCATCTAAAAACAAAATTATTGAGCTTTGATGTTTAAACTAAGTTTCTTTTGTACAAAAACTAAAAATTAAAGACAAACAAGTTCCTGAACATTGAATCATATCAGGTCAACAGCACGCCCTGCTGCAAAAATATTATATTATTAACATTGAAAAACTCTTTAAGATAATTAGATCAGAAATTCTAGAGCTAATTTCACCACTAAATGTTCAGATTTTGAAAATAAACTCCAAACCAGGGCAGATTTTGATTGTACTTATTAATTTAAGAGCAATCAAAGGCACTACTCAGGGGTGAGCCCTGAGTGAAAAGGAGTGAAATAGATGAAGAGATAGGTAGAAAATTATAATTTGGTTCATGGCTTAAAATTAGGTAATACAAGGCATTCCTTAGCATTTTCTTAGCTATGAGCTACTAGGCATGCACCTCATGGCCTCACATGTGAGAAATACACCTCACATTATGTGAGGCACGCCTCACCTTAAGATTTACAAAGCGTGCTCATAATATTTAAGGTTAGGTTAATTTTTTAAATAAAGTATATAAATTTGTCAAGTAAAACTTCTTTTTGTTAAGTATATATACATTGAATCATATCAGGTCAATAGCACGCCCTGCTGCAAAAATATTACATGATTAACATTGAAAAGCTCTTTAAGATAATTAGATTAGAAATTCTAGAGCAAATTTCGCCACAAAATGTTCAGATTTTGAAAATAAACTCCAAACAAGGGCAGATTTTGATTGTACTTATTAATTTAAGAGCAATCAAAGGCACTACTCAGGGGTGAGCCTGAGTGAAATAGATGAAGAGATAGGTAGAAAATTATAATTTGGTTCATGGCTTAAAATTAGGTAATACAAGGCATTCCTTAGCATTTTCTTAGTTATTAGCTAAGAGGCATGCACCTCATGGCCTCACCTGTGAGACATACACCTCACATTATGTGAGGCACACCTCACCTTAAGATTTACAACGCGTGCTCATAATATTTAAGGTTAGGTTACTTTTTTAAATAAAGTACATAAATTTGTCAAGTAAAACTTCTTTTGTTAATTTAGTTTCCCCCTCGTGTCTCACTTCTCATGCACACCCAAGGTCCTCTCACTCTTGATCTCATGCATGTCTGAGCTGTCTCCTTCCTCACCGTCACTAAACATCACCTTCCTCATCATCGCTATCACTGTCACCATCATTACCTCGTTGTCAAACCTCCTTCCTCCGTCATCTCTTTTTGCCATTAGCAAGACAGTTTTTCATTCCTAACCTAGAATTTTTGCTTAGTTTTCTTCATTAAAAATTTCTTTTTTTTTAAACATTTGTATGATACAATTTTTTTAATTAAAAAATCAATTTAGGCTTGTTTGAAAATGGATAGAGGTAAGAAGAAAGTACAATGGGATGTAAAAAAGACTCAACAAGAAAACATAATGTGTGAGTAGAAATTAGAGAGTGATAAGACATGTTTATCTTAAGTGCAACCACTACAATAAAGTTGTTAAAGGGGGAGCAAGAAAATAAAAGAGCACATTTCTATCTCTCATAAAAATGTTGCATTATATGTCAAGGTGTTTGAGAAGATAAAAAGAGGAGATCTATAATTATATAAGCAAGACAAACAATATTGAAGCATTTAGCGCAATCATAACTTGATGACAAAATAGATGTCGAATCATATTATGGTAATGAACCTAGTAGCAAATATTTTACATATTCTTTGCCACAAATGTCAAATAGAGATGCAAAAGGACATATAGGTCAATACATAATGAATGTAGAGAATGACAAGAATGATGACATGGGATAGTACATCGAATGTCTCCCGAAGATACAAGAGAGGCTCATGGATTGATATTCAAAGATTCTTTTATGAAAATGTCATTTCATTTTAAGTGGCAACCTCTCCATCATATGTCAACAACGATCCATTTTATAGGTTCTATAGTCAAGATGTTAAACCACCATTAATATATGAACTAAGAACTTAAATATTAAAGAACTAAATGACACTGAAACAGTCATTAAAGAGATTACGAGAACTAGAAAACAAAGTGAAGTGACTATCATATATGATGGTTGGTCTACTATTACAAATATAAATTTAATCAACATTTAATTAACAAGCCTTACGGTGCTATTTTCTTACAATTTGTTGAAGCAACAGACCGGTTAAAAAATTCATAGTACATTTTTTGGCTTTTTGGAGTCATTAAACAGATTGGTTGTACAAATCCTTATCAATAATGCTAGTGCTTATACGATGGCTACAAATAAATTGATAAAGAAGAGAAAGCATATGTATTGCACACCCTATATGGCACATTGCATAGATTTGCTTCTTAAAAAAATTAGAGAGCTTGCTCAAGAAAGGGAACACCTTAAGCAAAATAAAAAAGATCAAAAAAACTCATTTATAATTATTCATGTTTTTGATGATTTTTTTTAAAAGAACTTCAACAGAACATTATTCTAATTCTGAGTAGAAGTATTTTGATTTCTACTTTAGAGAATATAGGTTTCTCCTTTTTGCATCACTGAAGGAGAGATTAGTGGAAATACTAAGAGAACTCAAGGAGGGGATATAGGCTGCCTGTTGGATGGTCAAACTACTACAGATTGACTTGCACTCTTTTTTTTTCCTTTTAGTTCTTTACTATTGAAAATAAAAAGTAAAGAATATGAAGGTTTCGTTTTGTATAGAAGATTTCACAAAGCTTGTTTGACTCTTCCAAAGTATCTTGGAAGTAAAGAAACTTTTGGAGGCTATGTTCACCTCCACATAATGGTTACATTGCGCTTTAGAAAAAAAAATATGAAATAAAAAAATGAAAAAATTAATTTAAATGAAAGATTTTGGTTAAATGTGAATTACACAATAACAATTGAGCCCTTGGTTCAAGTTTCAAGATGACGGATGCAAATAAAAAGTAAACTATGAGCTCATTTGTCATGTGAAGGATAAGGCTAAGGAGTTGATAGGAATTTACTTAATAAAAATGAAATCTAGCTACAAGAAAATTTTAAAATAATCAATGAGATATGAGAATTTTAGCTTCATCGTTATTTGCATGCCACAAGATATTATCTTAATCAATTTCAATATACTACGAACAAGTCAACAACTCCATAAATTAATTTTAGTTATACTACCATATGAATAGATTGATAACTAACTCAACTAAGAGAGCAAAGGCCAATTTGCAACTTACAACTACAAATTATTCAAGTAATTTTAATATTTATTAATTAATATTCTAATAAATTTGCATCATATTTTAATTGTATCTTCTTCAAGTTTAGTTGAAGGGTGGATTCAATTGATGATGCCAATCCAAAGATACAGTAATATGCTATTATTAAAATATTAAGTCTTACATGTTCGTCATCTCATTGTGAGTGAAATTGGAGTAAATAAAAATTAAGTTCATACCAAAATAAAAAATTGTTTGATTACCTTAAAAAAACTCATTAGTTTACATTATATATAATAAGAGATTAAAATGATAAACATCTAAGAGGATGATGAATATCCGTTAGTTTATAATTACATGCAATTCAATGATGAATGATTTATAAATAGTGAATAAGTTACACCATCAGAGATTCATAGAAAAAAAGATAAATATTGATTTCTTCGATGAAGATAAAGACAAGACCAATAGGCCTAACACAAGATAGCCACAAATTAACAAAAAAGTTTTCTATAAAAATTTATGCATTTTTATGCAATTTACGTAATAACTACCAACATGATCATTAATATTCGTATTAACTCAATGATGGATTATAAAAAAAATAATATTATATTCAGTTGAAAATTAAATTAGAATTATTATATGTTATAATACTTCTTATTTGTTGTAAAAAAATCATCTTATGATGTAAAAAATATATGTACTTGTACCTATCTTATTTTATTACATCCTTCAAAAAGAAATACTCCAGTTGACCTATCTCATTATTATGATCTTATCTCTAATATCCTTCTTGTGCACTCTCATCTTCTCCTTCCAGTGTGAGAACTCTCTCTCTCTCTCTCCTCCCACACTCTCCCTCTCTCTCTCTCTCTCTCTCTCTCTCTCTCAGTCTCTCTCTCTCTCCTCCCTTTCTCTCTGTAAATAGAGAGCCAACTAGAAAAGAAAAAAAAAAAAGAAAAGATGAAAAAAGAAGAAAATTCGTGCATTCTACCTCGTCCTCTCATCACCTCATCATCGTTGTGATAACTATGCATGCAAGTATAATGCAAAATAAGCCACTTACCTAATGCTTAAGCACACATGCACATCATTCCAATGTGAAGAGAATTATATTACTTATGCAATTCTCTTATGCAGATGACTCATACACATTTTACATGTGGTACATACACACTTTTCTTGAAATAGAGGAATTAGAAGACATGATGCATCCAAAATAAGCATATATGCATGTCCTTCTTGAAACAATAAAGAAATATTAGCGTGGAAGATATAGAAAACTCAGTCGTCGTGTCCTTGATACTACCTATACACGTCATTCTTAGCATGCCACGTACATGAGACGTGAGGAGGATGTCAAAACTTACAATAACAAGACTTGAAGCATAAAGAACATAAATGATGTCTTTGGTTCTACAAACATAACTAAAATAAAAATACTTACAAAATGACCATAAATTAATATTCAAAATAAAATATAAGTTGGGTTAAAAAAATTAAAAGTCAAAATTAATCATAAAATTAAAACTTGAACTAGACTTATAGGAGACTTATAATGATGCCGAAAGCTCGTCAATGAGTACAAAACTTTTTAACTATACTAAGAACTTTCTTTATCAATCAAAATTTTGAAAACCATACTTGGTGATCTAACTTGAAATGAAAATAAAATATGGTGGGGTTCTTATCTATAAATAAAAGAATGATTATATGGGCCCACCTGAGAAAGATATAAGCCATACAAGGATAAATATGCCTCTTCAAAACAAAAATTAAATTTTAGCTTGCAAGAATTGCAATCAAATCCACAAACACGCACATGTAAGCAGACAATAGGGCCAATGATAGACTCATAAATATAAATTCATGTGCATAATTACAAACATGCATTGATGATAGTAAGTTTACATGAATAATTGATACAATAGCCTCCCTATATTTCTCAAATGGTTATGCATTCACGTCAACAAAAACCTTTACAAATGAAACTATAATGTATCAATGCTGCCTGTCATAGGTCAAGAAACTTTGCAAAAAGGCAGCATGACATATCACTTCGTTGAAAGTAAATTTGCCATCATATACTTCAACAAATGAATAAAGAGTCTGAAAATGCTTCACAAACCAACATTAAATGAACTCAAACAGTCCTCATTTTAAAAAAAAACATACAAATATTTTGAAAGATTTCTAAGTATTTCAAAATACAAAACTTTCTTTTTTTTAAGTCAAACTCAAATCCATTAAGCTACGCATGCTCTCAAGCAAGACACCCTACCTACATAGTAAGATCATAAATCTCACTCTGCAAATTTGATCCTCCGCATCATGAGTATTAAAGTCAACAAGATTTATATTAAAAAATGATTTTAAATTCATCGCTAAAGACCTATTCAATAAATCAATCATCTTGGACCGAGAATATGATAATCACAAAATTTGATAGAAATATTTGATATTCCTCATAAATATGGCCTTCAAGCCCTTTTTACAAAGAAAATTCATCTCAAATGAGAACTCTTGGTATCAACATCATAAGTTGAATTCTTAAAGCAATCTAATCCTCTAGATATGGCATATAAGCTATATTTGAGGCAGTTTTCTATTTGAGGTACAATCTAAACCATATAGCAAGTAGTGTTTGAAAAATTGTATTTTGGTTGCACTTTTAATAAGTTGTGGTGGGAAAGTCATATTTTTCAACCTAATTTAGTAAAGTGTGGTAGCTATCAAAAAATTATAATTTAACTCTTTATAAAATAAAATAAAAAATTATAATACCCATCACAGCTTCTTAGACAACACTTCTTCTGCAGTAGCTCCACCAGTACATTTTCATACCACTGCAACTGTCCCAAATAGAGTCAAAGTAGACAAGATCTACAATGCATTGAATCCTTAAATAAACTTAAATGATGCATAAGTCATGAACCTGATCCTTTGTAAGTAATGAAGTAGAGTCGATAACGTTCAAAATAATCACATGGTTCAACCAATCCTACTCCAATAATGATCGTGTTGGTAAAAAATATCAACCAAAAGAAACTCTACAATAAAAATACCTCAAATCCCAAAGCAAATCATTTTAGGAATAAATCTCAATAAAATATTTTTTTTTTAAATGTAAAATATAAAACTGCTTAAACTAAGTTTGCTACATAAAGCCAAAGAGCAATACCCATCTAACTTTTATAATAGTTTGTCAAGAGTGATAAAATTAAGATGACTTCAGGTTAAAGAGCTATTGTCATATCAAATGTACTTGTTATGATCACTCCCAAAAATCTTATGCCAATAAGGATGTGACATGTATCATCTTATCCAGAGATTTTGACATTAAATGACACCACAAAAAATAGTATTTATGATCATGGCCATCTAACAGGTGGTTTTCAATGAAATAGCGTGAACTTACAAGTTCTACAATGACTAAAATGCCCTAAGAGTGAATTATGGTGCACTTAATAAGACGCAAAGCACAACATGAGCTAAGATCAACTTAAAATACTTTCCTTAAATAAATACTCATTCTAGATCCACAAGGTCCCCTTATACAACGCAACTCAAACATGCTAATAAGAATCCTTTGGTCAAAATAAGTCAACTATCTTCTTTGATTAAATAAGCCAAAAGTCCTAGATAATTTTGAACAATAAAAGCATAAGATCATGATCAAGTTCACCATTCCCCTTATCATCCACTCTAAAAATATGACAATAAATTTCTCTAATTAAAAACTACATATGTTGCTACAATATGTTGAACATTTAGCGACTACCAACTACAGTTAATCAAAAAAAATCCTCTCGCAATCAAATGGGATAATTTATCATGGGAGTTTATGGCTATAAGTAGGGTGGTAAATGAATTAAGTCAAGCCAAATAAGACCTTATTCACTCTCAAGCAAAAGATTATGAAGCCTTTCTTGCTTAAGTTACTGATGTTATTAAAAAATTAGTAAAGAAGTAAATAAGTTGGAAGATATACTAGTAGTGAAGAAGTATCCGGAAGTCTTTCTAGATGCTTTACTAGGTTTGCCTCCAATTAGAGAGATAGATTTCTCTATTGAATTAATTCAAGGTATAAAACATGTAGCCAGAGCATCATATAGAATGGCAATCTAAGAATTGAAGAATTAGTTGCAAGAAATATTGGATAAAGATTTATCAGGCCTAACACATCACCTTAGGGAGCTTATGTATTGGTTGTAAAGAAGAAATATGGGAGCTTAAAGCTGTGTATAGATTATAGAAAGTTTAACAAACTCACTTTGAAGAACAAATATCCCTTGCCAAGAATTGATGATTTGTTTGATCAACTAGAAGGAGCTTTTGTGTTCTCAAAAATTAATTCAAGATCAAGTTATCATCAATTTAGAATCAAAGAAGAAATACCAAAAACTATATTCGGTACAAGATATGGACATTATGAGTTTATGGTAATGATTTTTGGCTTAATCAACGCTCCAACAGTATTAATGAATCTTATGAATAAAATCTTTAAACCATTTTTAGATTCATTTGTGATTGTATTCATAGATATTTTAATATATTCTAGAGATGAGACAGCTCATACGAATTATCTTCATATTATTTTGCAAACTTTGAAAGAGAATGAATTATATGCAAAATTTTTCAAAATGTTAATTTTGATTAAAGAGCATCATATTTTTGGGGCATGTGATCAATAGTGAAGCTGTTTTAGTAGATCAGAATAAGGTCAAAGCAATAGTTGAATAGCCCAGACCAACCACTGTCACAGAAATCAAAAGTTTCCTAGGATAGGCAGGTTATTACAGAAGATTGTTGATGGGTTTTCACAAATTATCATATCATTATTTGGGTTAACATAGAAAGCAATCAAATTTGAATGGTCAGATCGGTGTGAGGGGGCCTTTTAGAAATTGAAAAATTATCTAATGATTGCTCCAATATTAACCCTTCCATTAGGGATAGATGAATTTCAGATTTATAGTGATGCTTCATTAAGGGGTTTGGAATGTATATTTATGCAGAACGGAAGGATAGCTGCTTATGCTTCAAGACAATTGAAAATTCATGAAAGAAATTATCTAACACATGACCAAGAGCTAGCAACAATTATATTTGCACTGAAGATATGGAGGGAGACATTTTTTTATATGGAATAAGATGTGAAGTTTTCACTGATCATCAAAGCATAAAATATATCTTCACTCGGGAGTTAAATTTAAAACAAAGGAGATGGTCATGTGTTGGATAATTTCTTTCATGAATTTTCAATTGTCTTGAAGCATAAGCAACTATCCTTCCGTTCTACATAAATATACAGTTGTATTTGCACTGAAGATATGGAGATATTTTTTATATGGAATAAGATGTGAAGTTTTCACTGATCATCAAAGCATAAAATATATCTTCACTTAGGAGTTAAATTTAAAACAAAGGAGATGGTTGGAACTCATTAAGGATTATGATTTAGATATTCAATATTATCTAAAGAATGCAAATGTAGTTGTTGATGCCTTAAAAAAATATCAAGTAGTGCAAATTGGTTGATCTCCCAACAGTAGGAGTTGATTCAAGATCTAGAAAAGTTAGAAATTTCAATAATTAAATCCACACATGACAGTGTTATATTGTTAAATCAAATGATTATATAGTCAAATTTGAATAACATGATACGCGATGCTTTACCTCAATATGTTGACTTTATAAAAAATTTTAAACTTAGTGAAAGCAAGCCTTATAGAAGATTATGATATAGATGGAGAGGAATTACTAAAATATAGAGGCAGAGTTTGTATTCCAAATGTTGGGGACTTACAGAGAGATATCTTACATGAAGCACATCACTCCAATGATACAATTCATCCATAAAACAATAAAATGTATCAAGATCTTAAGGACATATTTCGGTGACCAGGAATGAAGAGAAGTGTGATTGGATTCGTTTCTAAGTGTCCAACATTTCAGATGCTTAAGGCTGAACAACAGAAGCCAAGTGGGTTTTCACAATCCTTACAAATTCCTGAATGAAAATGAGATGACATTGCTATGGATTTTGTGGTTAGCTTAACTAGATCCATAAGAGGTTGTAATGTTATTTGAGTTATCATTGATCGATTGACTAAATCTGCACACTTTCTACTCATTAAACAATCTGATGTTATTGGTAGGTTAGCAAAAATGTATGTTGATGAAATTATAAAATTGCATGGTGTGCCTAAATCTATATCCGATCGATCAGATTCACATCCAATGGAGAAGCTTTATCAAACTCAACTTTACGCACATCCTCAAATTGATGATCAGTCAGAAAGAACAATTCAGATACTTGAAGATTTGCTTAGGCTTTGTACACTTGATTTTGGGGGAATTGAAAATCACACTTGCCTTTGATTGAGTTTGCCTACAATAACATCTTTCAAACCAGTATTAGATGGCTCCCTATGAAGCATTGCATGGAAGGAAATGTAGAACACCACTTTATTGCATGGAAACAGATGAAAGAAAAATATTTGGTGCAGAGTTAATACATAAAGCCACTAAAAAAATTCGATTAATTCATGATAAATTAAAAGTTATTCAAGATAAGCAGAGGAAATATTATGATGCTAGACATCAACCAAAAGAGTTTGAAGTGGGAGAGTTTGTGTTTCTTAAAGTCAGCCCTATGAAAAGTGTTAAATATTCTGGCAACATTAGAAAGTTGAGTCCACATTATATTAGCCCTTATGAAATTTTGAAAAAAATAGAGAAAGTGACTTGCTTTACCTACACATATGGAAGAAGTATATAATATTTTTCAAATTTTTTTCTTACGAAAATATGTTACTGATGAAGCCAACAAAATTATTAATGATCCTATTGATATTCAACCTGATCTCATATTTGTGGAGAAGCCAGAAAGAATTATGGGCTATGATGTTATCCATTTATTCATGTATAATGGAGACATAGATCAGAATGAGATGCTACATGAGAGAAAGAATCAAAAATGTGAGCTTTATCCACATTTGTTCAATTAAAGGTATGTTTATTTTTATTTTAGCCATTAAATTTCGAGAACGAAATTTTTTTTATAAGGAAAGTTGTAATAACCGGAAAAAAAATAATAATTACTTTTTACTGAATCGGCGTTGTCGATACAAATTTAACAAATTTAGGGAAAGGAGTAGAGTTGGCCGAATGTTAGTCGAACACGCTAGAGAGAGAAAGAGAAAGAGAGGGGTTGGGAGAAAGAAGTACACATCTCGCGTGCATGCCCTAGTCGAGCAAGAACGACTTCGTCGTCACTGTCGCCAGTGTCATGTCACTACCTCTCACGCCAAACCTCACGAACCTCCCGTGCGTGTACAACCGAGGAAAAAGGAGAGTCGGGCGCGCGTGCATGATCCTGGACAGGCGATGGGTGGGCTTAGGGCAAACCGAGAAGACTTATAAAACAAGGTAAAGTTCAGTTATTATAAATTGAAATTTACTTTTGATTTAATTGCAAAATAGAAAATCGTAAGTCGATTTTTAAATAATGATTATTAAATTTATTAGAGATTGATATGAAGGGGAGAGATTCAATGGGGAAATACAAATTTCGCAAATTTATAGATATGATTTTATGTTTTTTTATTTTACATAGTCTATGTTTAATCATGTCAAAAAATCATGATTATGTAAAAAAAAATTATTACAAAATCAAGTGAATTAAAACCTATAAATGAAATGCTAGATTTGAAGCTTATGAATGAGACGGATGTAGTAAAAATATGATTAATTGTATTAATAGATGGAGAGCATAATTCTAACTTTCCTTGAGTATAATATAAATCAAACTTAATTATTTAAACTTTAAATATTACATATAAAATATAACTTTAAATACTAACTCGATATTTAGCTTAATAAATGTAAATAAATATAACATATATTATAGTTTATAATAATACAAAATTAGTTTTTCTATGAATCTTAAAGATAGAAATTTATGAGGTGAATAAAAGAAAAAAGAATTAATTTAAATAATTAATTGAGAAATTAAGAAGAAAATAGATAGAACTTCTTACAAATAATTATGTCACGTGCATATTAATAAAACCATAATTTAAATTTATTAATGAATAAAGTGAATACGATAATTGATAAAAGAATTAAGTAAACTAAAATATTTTGGATATAATCTAAATAAGAATGAGAAATTGATTTAGAAAATTTAATGTTTCTAATGAACTAGTGTAAAAATAGAATTATAAATTTTAACATAAGAGAGATAATTATGTTCAATAATGTATACACTTAGATAACTATGAGTATTGATCAAGTTAATATGTTTAATCATAGGAACTTCAGTTAAAGAAATAATTTTCAAATGGGAGACGATCCAAAGAGCTTCACACTAAAGTGGATAATTATGTTTCTAATAATAAAATTTTACTTCTTTCTTATGATTGAATGCATAATGCTTCTTTATTGTAATTAGTGAGTTATTTTCTTATCTTTTTCATATTGAATAAACAGTCTAATTAATAGTTATCCTTATTTATTCATGTTCTTATGCAAATTTAAATGATTTACTGCTTTGCACAAATATAGACAGCTTCATAAATGCATGAAATAATTGAAATACAAATTTCTGTTATGAATATGTATAATTGATGAGGGAGTTCACCCTCCTACAGACTACAACTGATACATGCATTTATCTCTCCACCATCCGCTCTTGGTATTCCAAGCTTCCGGGCAGGATCGTAATAGCAATTTAGAGAAAGAATCAATTAAAAAAATATTATTTCAATTAAATTATACCATTAATGATTTAACTTAAATTAATAGATATTATTAATTAGTCTTACAAATTACTAATTAACGATTTCATTTAACTAAATATGAATGAGCTTCAAATTAAGCTTTAATCAATCTAGTTCACGAGCCTGTTCTTGAACTTAAATGATACTGCTTGTCGAGCATTAGCCATGCTTTTAAAAGAACTTTCAAGCTTGCTCATTTCAAAATTGAGCATTTAGAAAAGTATTCAAACTTGTTTATTTAGTTATCTAAAAGAACATGAACAAGCTCTTATCAGGCCAAGCTATAAGTAGCTTGTCGAACGGTAGTTCCAATTGCAGCCCTACCTATAGGAAACCTAAAATCAAATCTTAAAAGTTTTCACAAAAGAAGAATGAAATCTCCTAATAGTGTCTTATCTAAAATCTAACCTGTCTTCTGGAAATTTGATGCATATCACAACTCTTTTAAAAGAAAGAGTTGGGTGTGAATTTTCAAAGCTTATATTACTTTATACAATTTGTTGATTATGAGGCTTACACCTCAAAATATTTTGAGACTTATGCCTCATCTCATAAACAAAAAAAATACATCAATATCTAATTACACAATTTTAACCATAGATTAGGTTCTTTATCATCATCATTGTTAATATGGTCCTAACATTTTAGGGTCAACATAAAGTTTGGTATAGATTTTTTTTATGAATTTCAAGCGTAAAGTATGAGGTATGATAGTTAGCGAGTCAATAAACTACTTAAATAAGAATACTACAAGTATTTTAGATTTTTTTTTCAAAGGTGACATTGAAGACCTTCAAGTGCATATGTGGACAACAAAAAAGCATAAATATAAATAGAAAACTTATAGAAAATCTAGATATAGTTAATTTCATATGCATACAGGCATATAAAGGAGACAGGATCGCTAGCCTAGAACGATAATAAAAAATGACCTTTCCATAAGGTAAAAATACACTTTGGGAACGAAAGATACAATACTATCTTTTTTTCTGTTAATGTAGAATCCTAACCCATAACTCCCTTCAAGAGAACAAGAGAGACAATCTCATTAGTTAAAAAAAATGGCCAAAAGTCACAAGAAATTTCCGCTCACCTCACAACCTCATTATCCACCAATAATTATAGAGGAATGTGCATAAAATACTTAGAGCAAAAAATTTTAAGAAAATTGAAGTTCTTAAAGTTGTCATTATCAGAGTAAGAGCATGTGTGTTAGTGCGGGTTGTATGAGTACCTGAACTTCAAACTTGACCACGTAAGATGCATTTGCAACAGCATCATCGTTTCCAATGATGTCAGATTCATCACCATATCCATGGTAAAATCCAGGCATCCATCTGCATTTCATATTGTAATGACCAATCTTTTTCCAAGAAACATTCAATTCTTGAAGTGCTTTAAGAACTTCCATCATTATTTCACGAGGATGAGCTCGAGACTGCAACAACACAATAATTGTGAGTACCTCAAAAAGATTGAGTAAAATTGACATAAGCAGCTAGGACAAGATAAATGGAAAATTTTCATGACCTGAAGGCCAAGAGCCCATTTTCTTTCAGAAGGGAAATGTGGCCTTAAGCCCGCTCCCTGAGGATCCATATACCCAAATATGCGAGGACTAACGGCAGCAGTAGGAGGACTAACAGCAGAAGCAGGCATATCGCATGTGCCCACTCGAATGAAGCCACATTCCTAGTAGCCGGTAACAAAATCAATATCACACACAAAAGAGACCAAAAAAAAATCTGAATTGGTAATGTACTACTAACTTCGGCATTAGGTATTCAAAACTTACTATGCTTTCCTGAAATTCAGCTCCAAGATAACCACTGGCAACACGGAACCTGTTGTCTAGAAGCAAATAATATGCCACAGTAGCCTACAACAAAAATCTACACAAAGTGAGCTTCTTTGACCTAACAACTAAATCATTTGCAGAAAATTTCAGTAGCATTGAATACCTCATTTTGGATTCTGTTATGAAGAGATTCAACTAACTGGTTCTTCTCAAATCCCATTTTAACAACTTCCTGAAGGATTTCTTCATCAATCTGCAGATATGACATGAATTGAAAAGTTATTAACGTAAAGTTAAGCATAAAAGATACAAATCAGTTGAAAACATTAACGCTTCTTAAACAGTCAAGTAAACCGCTCATCAATTAAAAACATGATACAATGATTAAGAAAAAAAAATTTAGAATATATGATTCAGGAGAACAATTTACAGAAAGCAGAGGATATAATTCTCAGGACAAATTTTGGGTTAGGGATATCAAGATAAGGGGAAGAATCAACCACTTCGACAAGGATATAAGAACAAATAAGAAGACTTGCTATCAGGTCAAAAAGGAATTCAAATTTTTGAAAAGAACATAAAAATCAGCCTAGTTTGAACTAGGTGGGGATAAAATTAAGGTTCTGTTGACAGCTTTTTATTGTCAAAACTTTTTAAAAGCTATTTTCTCAGTCATAATTCCTATTCCAGTTTCCCAAAAGCAACTTCTCTATAAAAAATATAAAAAGATCTAAGGAATGAAAAAAAATCAGTAGCAATAGGATAATTTTATCATAACAAGATCAAAAAGAAAAGCTAAGATGATTCGAGCATACAATGTAAAGCCATATGAAGAAAACATGGAATTAGAATTTGAAAACAATTGGTAATAATAAGATAGGATAGATCAAAGGAAACATGTGATAATGATAATAATGTTGATAATGGTACACATTTGAAGGGTATAAAATTACAACTTAACAGATGTAAATGCCATCTGAAGGAATCATGTTTAGAACTATACTATAAAAAATTATCAGTTATTTTATTGCATTGGTCAAGGAAGTGCTCATATCAAATATTCATGACTTGAAAATGACATGCCCTAATAGGTAAACTCGATTGTCGAGAATGTGAAGGTCAGAAAACCAAGACAGATAAAAAAATAAGGGGTTTAGAGTTAGTAGAATAAAGGTTTATACTTAATATGCAGTTCTAATATACATATAGCTAATAATAAACAACCAATAATGATGAAGAACTAATGATATACGCAAATGCATTACATTTAGACAACTTGGATTTATAAATGGGGGTTGGGAAGATAGATGATAATACAAGTCATAAGTTCAAAACTAGGTGGTGAAAATTGATAAGTGCCACAGCCCACAGGAATATGGAATGATCAGAAAATATAATGGATAATCACGCACAAGCTGTGTAAATGATAATAAGAGTGATTGTGATGTAGAAGTCCAAATGATGTGCATTAAAGTTATCACTAAAAATTGAATTAAGTGTAACCACAATGAATATATTAACATGGTTGTAGGGTGAAATTAGAAAGTAGTTATTATATTAAAAAGGCTGTGAAAGTGGCACCAACTAAAGAAAACATCGTGGATAACTAATCTGGCCAATTTGGGCATGTAAAATATAACAAAAGAGCATATCCTGAGAGGAATAAAAGGAATAAGAGCTAGACTGGCCAGCCGTGTCTATATTATAAAATTTTTTATTTATTAGTTTTTTTCAGGTTTAGTGTTTTTTCTTCTTAAGGGCATGTTTGTAATTTTTCATGGGAGGTTCTTTCTCTAGAGGTCTATAAATACCACCATTGTGGGAAGGGTAAGGGACCTTTTGTTGAGTTTAGTTTTCAGGACATCCTGAGTTCTCTGTGGTGGATTCCCTAAGTCACTAGGTGAGAAAGAAATAGGAAGTCGCAGTGGGTCCCTAGGACTTGCCAAGATTGACTATCCTGAATCTTTTACCTTCAATAATGCTGCTGGTATCTTCCCCATGCGTAGGTAAATGCAAAGAAGGAAGAGATAATAGCTGGAAGAGTCCATTCAGCTGTTGATTGTTGAAGAATCCATTTAAGAAAAATTCCCAATAGCAACTGGTGTCATTTCAGGCACAAGCAGCAGCAATTCAGAGGTCAAAAGAGCTATGACGTGATTAGAATAACTAAAATTCAGGAGCAACATCGAGAAACTGCAATTTCCCTGTCAAGTAACAATTTGTTTTAGGTTCCCAATTTTGTTCATTTAGAATTCTTTCGTATGTATAAGTTAGCCAACAAAAAAGAGATGGATAAGAAAGACATACCAAGTAGTAGATAAGAATGAAAATAATAAAGACTTTTCTTAGAAAAGATATTGAAAATAGGTGGATGAGGTATTTTGATAAATTTTTCAAGGGTCTGAAAGTATGATTAATTTTAGCAACCTTAATACCCTAAACAAAATAGAGAATTTCATTTTATCGTCAGATTAGTAAATCTGAAGTTAGTGAAGCTTTAAAGAAAATGAAATGTGAAAAGCAAGAGACGGATAATATTGAATAGATGTGGAAATGTTTAGGAGATCAAGGAATTTCTTGGCTTACAAATATTTTAATGTTATTTTAAAGACTAAAAGATGCAGATGAATAAAAAGAGTTTGTTGGTTCCTATATTTAAGAATAAAGGTGATGCACAAGAGTGCAAATTATAGAGGAATTAAGTTAATGTGACATACATTAAAATTATGAGAGAGAGTAATTGAGCATAGGTTACGATGTGATGTAAGTTTCTCACAATCGGTTTGGTTTTATGCTAGGTAGATCTACTATAGATGCTATACATTTGTTAAGAGGTTTGATGGAAGAGAGAAAGTAAGAAGGATCTACATATGATATTTATTGATTTAGAGAAAGCTTATGATAAAGTCTCAAGAGATGTTCTTTGGAGAGTTAAAAGAAATGAGTTAATATTAGTTATATTCAAGTCATTGGGATATGTATACTAGAGTCTACTTGTGTCCAAACACAAGGAGGATTGATAAAATATTTTCCTATTTCGCTTGGATTACATCAAGGATCAACATTAAGCCCTTATCTTTTCTTTTAGTTATGGATGTTCTTACGAGGCATTTACAAGAAGATGTACCTTGGTGTATGTTTTCTGATGACATTCTTCTTGTTGATAAGACTAGAGAGAGTCCAAGTAAACTAGAATTATGGAGGTCAACTTTAGGGTCTAAAGGTTAAGTAGATCTAAAACTGAATATATGGAGTGTAATTTTAGTTGTAGAAGTTTTAGTGTAGTGACTTTAGGTGATCAAATCATTAATAAGAGTGATTTATCTGATATTTAGGCTCTATTGTTCAAAATGATTGTGAAATAGATGGAGATGTTATTAGCGGAATTCAAGTTGGATGGTTGAAGTGGAGGAATGCATCCGCCTATTATGTGATAAAAAATTCCACTTAAACTTAAGAGAAAATTTTATAAGATGGTGGTAAGACCTACAATGACTTATGGGCGAATGTTGGCCAAGAAGCAAAGACTAAGTTAAGTGTTAAGATGATGAGGGTGGATGAGTTTTACTTTAGAGATAATGCAAAATGAGTATGTTGGAAAAAGTTGGAGTAGCTCAAAGGGTATAAGATTAGGGAGATGATGGTTTGGCCACATAAAGCGTCCAATGACCCGATTAGGAGAGTAGACATTAGATTTGTCTTATGTTAAGAAGGTAGAGTAGACAAAAAAGACTTGGTTAAGATGTATAAAAATGATCTTAGTATACTTGAATTAAATGAGAATTTGACACATAATAGGACACAATGGAGACGAGGATTCATGTAGCCGACCCCACCTAGTGGGATTAAGGCTTGTTGTTGTTGTTGTTGTTGCTGTTGTTGTAGAATTCTTTTGTAATTCAATAATTTTTAGAATCGATTACTGCTCTATATCTTTCTTTATTTCCAAGCAGTGGATTCCCAGCTATAAAGGTTGCAAGAATTTGCTGGAATTGGACTTAATTGGACGAGAATCTCCACTTCCTAAATCAAGATATATCATGGATCAGGTTCTCCAAATGTTCATCCATATGCTTCATTTTAAATATATAGTCTTAAGGGCAGAATCTACTCCATTAGGTATGCATTTTGTTGTAGGTTTGTTGTTAAACAGCAAACCAGTTCCTGTCACTAGTGTGGATTGTTGATAAATAGGACAAGACCTGAAAAACAACATTTATTTGACAGAGACAGTTGGTTTGTTTGGGGAAATTTTATTCTATAATCAACCGAAAACCAGCAGTTGCAGCCATTTTCCCTACCTGTTAGGAATTCTTTTTGAAATCTTTCATTGGCTGGGTTGAAATTGGGTCCAAGTCTCAAACAGTAGGAAAAACGAGCAGCAGACAGAACAGCTAACTTTTCAAGAGAAGTGGTTGTCCTAATCATTAGACTGAGCTAACTTGGGAATTTATTGCCATAACGGGACTTCCAGGCTTCATGAAAGAAAGTGTTCCCGGTATTCTCCTGTTATAGAACGTGGAAAAATCTTGGGGTTGGTAAGCAGTTTATCTCCCAGTTTAATTTCCAGACATTGTATGTATTAGGAAGAGTTAAACAACAACGAAGTTTGATTAGTGGTAATTGTAGTTCTTTATTTGATTGTTCATAAACGATACCTTGGAATGTTATTCTCAATTCTTTAAAGCATTCTCTTATATCCTTTTAGAAGTACGGTGTCATACACTAAAGATAACATGATTATAAATTAAACAATGATTTATCTAAACAAGAATTAGCATAGCATTGAACACAAATGACTAAAGGTAAAGGATTAAAGCCAAACCATAATATTGGTGATAAGGTTGTTGATGATAAGTGGATATGAAGAAACAAAATATTGTCCCCAAATTTTATTTGTTACAAAAAATGAATACTAAAAGACCAAAATAGGAAGCCAAAAAAATAGGAGAAGAGATCTGCAGGATGCAAAAGATTTTTCCTAAAAATATGAATTAAAGATAAGGTCACGGAACAAAAAAGGTTTAATTAGCATGTTTCATGATGAAACTTCAAGACAACTGTCCCTAGTGAATGCCCAAAACATGAGAAAGGAGAAACAGCAAAATCAGAACATACTTGTAAGATGATTTGATGGTTAACTTTCATTTTCTACTAAATGTTCTCAAACGAATTCAGGAAAAGTAGCCAATTATACAGTAAATCGTGGATACTTGCAAAAGTATGTGTTATTGTGGATGCTCATAAAAGTGTGTGTAACAATGACTCCTTAGGATGTAACCTAAATGTATAAATTTTTAAAAAGCTATGGCACCCAAGAGAAAGAGTGAATTGGGTGATTAAAAGATTTTTCAAATTAAAACTTAAGTGTTTGATTTTGAAAAAAGTTAGTTGTAAAAAGTATATGAATGATAATAATGAAAGATCAAAACAACCAACCAAACCAAATACAAAAAAAAAACAAAATGTAGAAAAGTAAAAACAGAAAGCACAAAAAAATTTATATGGTTTAGCCAAACCTTAAAAACCGGACTACGTCCTCGCCTAATCATCATGACTAATAATTCTCTAATCAAAATGAGATTACAACTAATTCTCCCATACTTTTCTACAACAGATAAATAAAACCCCAACACCGTACTTTCTTGCAACGGGCAAGTGCAACCATAACAAAATTCAAAAGAACAAGAAAAATAAAATAATTTTGAATATCTAACTCTAAATTTCAAAATAATTTTGCACTCAATCCAACTAAATAATGATTAGACAAATAAGAAAAGAGCTCAAGCTTCTGTTATATGTTTAATAAATTTGAAAATATGCAATGAACAATTCAACATGAAGTAAACGAGCAAAGATTTTGAAAATATAAAAGTAAGAAACAATCTTTGCAAAAGCCTTATGATTTCAATCCAATCTAACAAGAAAGTCTTTCAAATCACTTGAAGGAAGAATAAAAATAACTTAAAGAAATACTTTGGCAATAAAGCACATAAATCTTTTCATTCAAATCAAACTAATGAAAACTAATAATTCAAAAGAACAAAGTGAAATGAATACTCTCACTCAAATATGTGTAAACAATGAATGCAATGACTTTAAGTTATCTTTTCAAGGCTTGAAAGAAGCTTGAAAGATGTTGAAGATCTCCACTTGAATGTTGTCGAAGAAGAGAGGAGAGGAGATGATCTTATACACTTTACTTCAAGGGAATCTCAAGTAAGGTTTCAGCCAAGGGAGAAGCATCAAGAAGAAGAGAGCTTTAGCAATTTGAATCCAAGAGTCACTGCAGCAGGAATTCAAGTAGCAGGAGTTCGGCCTAGGTGAAGAGAGTGAAGAAAAAGAGAAGCTAGAAGACTACCTCTTTAAATAGACTTTGAACCCATAAGGGTTCGGCCAAGTCATGAAAAAAAGTAGAGGGAAGAAGAAGGAGGGAAACCAATAAGGAATGAATTCAATATTTAAAATTTAAAGCAATTAAATTTGAATTCAAATAAATTCAAATTCAATATGATGGAGGTTGGCCAAGCATAAGAGAAAGAGAGAAGGATTGCTTAACATAATTAAGCAATTCACGAATTAAATCCAACCATGTAGGTTTTGGCCAAGCAAATAAAGGAGAGAAAATAATTAAGGTAAGTATTTGAGTTTTGAATTAATGATCATATGCTAATAAATTTGAATCCAATTTAACTTTAGGGAGTGTGCGCAGCCGGTCAAGCATAATAGGAGGGAAAGATCAAACACTCAACATAAATTATATTGAACCAAAAAAGGAATAAGCCAATATAATGCAGGGTTCAGCCAAGGCAAAATAAAAAGGAAGGAGATTAAATATAGCAAGATTTTGATTTTAGAAAATTTAGCACATGCATATAACTTGAATTACATCAAGTTTGGCTTGATATGCTGGCCAAGCATGAGTGGATGAAGATATAATAATGCCATTTACTTAATTGAACACTAGCTAAATAAAGAAAGGGTTCAAATAAATTAAATTAATAAATCTGATTATTCTAAATATGAGCAAAGCCAAGGCTTTCCTCATAAGACTTCAATCATGAATTAATGCAATATATAATAGATCAATTAATTAATTTGATGAGATTAAAGAAGGCAAGCCAAGAGAATAAATTTAAATAAAGCAAACCAAGATAATTCAAGAAGTGAATTTTGGCCAAGGTCTTTCCAAGATAGGATAAACTTCAATTAATGGAATCAATCAACTATAAATCATGGGGAGTTAATTTAAGAAGCTTTATGAATTAAATACATATAACAATGAGAGGGGCCGGCCAAATTAATTCCATAAAAGAAATTGAAAAATTGAAAAATGTATTTAATTCAAGGTTAAATGGAATTTGAATTTGAATCAACTGAAATTAATTCAAATAAATTCAAATATAATGAATTTAAAATGCAATGGGGTAGGCCAAAGCATGCCATAAGGAGATGAAGCAAATTTGGAAACAAACTAAGGCCAAAAAAATTTTTAATTCAAAAATACTTAATTTCAAACTTCAAGAGAATATGAATTTAAAAATTCACTAAATAATTGAAAAATAATATGACAATAAATAAAATAATTCCCACAAATTTCTCGTGCTAAAATCAATGAAAGATTCAGCCAAAAAGAAAAAAAAAAGAAAGGATGATTGATAGGAAAGAGAAAAAAAGGATAATTTTGATAATGAAATGGATAAATAATTAATTCAAGCATGAAAATAACTTAATAAAGTATAAAATAAATTTAACTCACTTTAAAAAGTAATGGATAAGACTTAATCTCATGCAAGTACTCAAATTATCCAAAAAAAGATAATTACAAGAATATTGAAAAATTGATGCAAAGTAGAATAAAGAATATGCAAAAATTAAAAAAAATGATAAGAAAAAAATTTAGCCATTATTTTCATATTATTGAGCTCTTATTTATCTTATTATTGCAAGACTTAGGAAGTTTTCCAAACTGTCCTAGTATAGGCTGATCTTGACTTTCCAAATTTGACTGAGCATGCTAAGTCTGATGAGCTTCTTGAAACACTTAAAACAAAACATTAGTTTTATCCAATCATATATTTATTATCATCACAATCAATGGGACTCTTGGACTCCAACATAAATGTTATCTACCTTGGAATTATATAGTATTCTTGAATCACAAATATGCAAATTAACTTTTGTAAAATACATCATAACATGCTCAAAGAGAATTTATAGTAATATGCGAATGGCCAGCATTTTAATTAAGTAAAATGGATGTTATAACCTAAAGCATATAAATAAATGCACTTCAGCAAAGCTAAAACTAGTAAGTGGCTGGCTCAGCCTTTCATGAAATATAGCCAAATCTAAGTGCAAGCAACAAGTAACAAACCTTCTTAGCTTGTTGCATTGTATCAGGAGGAGGCACAGCTAGGTAACGAGGAAGACGAGCCTGGAACCATGGATGTTCACGTATCTCCCGAATAGTCATTCTCTTCATTGGATCAAGAGCAAGCATCCTTGGAATCAGATCCCTTGCTAAAGAAGAAAGATGACTAGGAAGAGTATATATCCCACCCTAACAAATATAAGTGTGTACAGAAGTAAGCCATTTGTAATATATTCCATGTCAGAGCCAATTGCGTAGGTTGTTATCTTGCCTTTATTTTCTTAAACAGGTTTGGTATGTTTTCATCATCAAATGGAAGAGTTCCACAGAGAAGAGCATAAAGGATAACACCACAACTCCAAACATCAACCTCTGGCCCAGCATACAGTTTGCCAGAAATAACCTACATATAGAAGAAAATGGCATTTTGAATGAACATTTTATTGCATATGCATGGAAGACCCTTTAGCATGACAACAGAATTTGTACCTCTGGAGCAGCGTAGTTTGGACTCCCACAACTAGTCTTCAGAAAATGGCCATCACGCATTATATTACTCAAGCCGAAGTCCGCAATTTTAACATTGCATTTTGAATCCAGAAGCAGATTTTCTGGCTTCAGATCTCGATGTACTACCATGTTTCTGTGGCAGTACTCAACACCAGAAATTATCTGTTTACATCAAAACAAACTATTTTTATCCTGAAAATATATAATAGAGATTAACTATCAAAGGATGTCATATTAATAAAGTTGAAAAGAAGAGATAATCATTGCTACAAAAGAAAATTCCCACGAATGCAGTTACATCAATCGTAATGAAAGGGAGACATACAAACCCAATAGCAAATTATCTTCAAAAATACATAAATAAATAAGCCTATACAGTACCACAAAAAGTACATTAACATATCTTGCAAGCAAAAAAAGAAAACTCATCTCAGAAGAAGGCATTATACAAGAAATGGAAACATGTAATGAAGCTAGACCTAACATGGGGCATGGATTAAATCAGTAAAGAAAAAGAACAACGACATGCTCACCTGCTGGAAAAACCGTCTTGCTTCATCCTCTTGCAATCTGCCCTTCTCAACAATATAATCAAAAAGTTCACCAGATTTCACATATTCCATTACAACATAAATATCTGCGTGTGTCTCTATAACCTCATAAAGACGTATAATGTGAGGATGCATAAACAATCTCAATATTTTGATCTCTCTTCTTACTGCAAATACATTGGGGAAAAGTTCAGAATACCAAAGTTTCAATTATTATAATATAGAAAAGCAGCAAAAACTACAATCACGTCAAAATAGAAGTTTAAAACTAAAGAGCATTTAAAAATGCAGCAAGTTAAAAAAAGTTCAATATAGCCCACTTCAGACCATAAAAAAGAATCAATCCTAACGTAATTTTGAACAAAAGAACAAACTTTTCTGCCCAAGATGCGTTATGGCAGTTGTATAATTTTTATTCCATGTGGGTATAAGATATCGTCTAATCACTGAAATTTGAAGTAAAATCTAAACATGATGGATTTTTTTTTCTATATGTTCATATTTCCCAATATTCAGTAGTCGGTGACAGTCATTTAAATCAACAAAAATATTCTAAGAATCAGAATTCTCTTATTCTTTCTCATAATCAATGAAAGAACCTCATAACATGTATGAAATGCCAGTATACAGCATGCATGAGGTGCATGTACACATAAAAAAAAAAAACAGATGCAATTTGGAATCCAGCATACAAGCACTAGCCGAAAAGAACCTGGTATATGCGTACATGAAAAATAACCATAAAAACAGATAATTTAAACTATTGAACATCTCTGAAAAAGAAGATTACTTGAGAAGTGAGAATTAAGTCATAATTGTACATGAAACATTCTGTAAATTACAATGCAGCTTGAAGAAAGTATTGGTATCAATTAGTTCAAAGTTTAAAGGAGGGTTGGATTAATAGGCTACTAACCAACTGATACGAAAATTATCATTAGTTGTCATATTATTTAGTGGAAAGGGGAGGGTGAATCAAATCCACAAAATATATGGAAAACAAAGCAAACAAGCCCTCAAAGCATCTAATGTCAAATGAATGAAACAGACAGCTTAACATATACCTTTTTCTTCCATTTCCATGCTCTTTATTTTTCGGCGATTAAGAATTTTTATGGCAACCTTGTGACCAGTTAATGCATGTTCTGCAATTTTTACTTTGCCGAAAGAACCAATTCCCAAAGTCTTGCCAAGCTTATAGTTGGGTAATATCACATCAGCACTAGTACCGCCTCGGCTAGACCCACCATCCATGTCTTCCAACACCTGTAAGATAAAGAATTTTAAAACAATCACTTAAGTGACTGGCGATTAGTATCCGAACAACAATAAAGGAGTGATGTAGGAGGAAAGTAAAGCAATCATCTTACGTGATATATTTAATAAAAATTACACAAAGCATTACAGATAATAATTAACATTGTAGAAAAATCTTGATTTGCAGCTCAATATGAGTATTAATGGCATCAACAGTAACTAGAAAAATCAAAACTGATACAGAATATAAGGTCAAATACAGACCACGTTTGACTCCATTGTTACTGTTGGCTTTCTTGATTAACTGTAGTAGGAAAACTGAGTTTAAAAATAGTTGTAGATAAATTTGAAAAAGTTAAAGTTTCTACACAATAGCTAAAGTATGTAGAAACTAAATCTAACTATATCATTAACTTAAGTGTTCTACATTTTTTTAACATAACAGACTAAGATGCCAATGATAACATCTTTAAAAAAAACAATTTAACATATTTTCATCCTAAAAAATAGAATCAACAATGACAAAAGAAACTTTTAAAATAATTGGCGTGCTATCAACCACACAAAGGACGTTCTAAAAAAAACAGAAGACAGGAATCTAAATGACATATCTCCTTACAATGCAATCAGTGAAGGTGCTGCATGCTGAGTGTAATAACCGAAAGTCAGAAAAGAAAAAATAATATTAATATTAATAATAAAATGGAAAATCCAACCGCCGCGACGGTTGGCCGCGGATTGGAAAAATCAAAAGGGGGAAGCTCGATTTCAGTTTTACCGAAACCGAACCCCCAAAATCAACGAAGGAGGAAACGAGAGAGAGAAAAGGGGAAGACGACTTCCTTGCGTGCGTGCGTGCGTGCGTGCGTGCGTGCCCTAGCCGAGCAACCGTGCGCCGACGACCGAGGAAGAAGAAGGAGGAGGAGACCTTGTGTGCGTGCCCTAACCGAGCATTTCGTGTGCCGTCGGCCGAGGAAGAAGAAGAAGGAGGGAGTGTCCGTGTGCCGTCGGCCGAGGAAGAGGAAGGAGGAAAGCCCTTGCGAGCGTGCCTTGCGTGCGCACGGGAACCTTGCGAGCGAATGGAGAAGCCGTGCGTGCGTGCGTGCGGCCGAAAAAGGAAAAATGAGATAAGTTTTTTTTTTTTTTTTTTTTTTTATAATAAAAAAAATGCATCTTATATTATAAAAAATATATATATTTATTTTATATAAATTTTAATTTTAAAAAGAAGTAAAAATCCAAATATTCATTTTACTATACAAATATTTACATAAATATTTCAATATATAATATATATTTTAATAATATTAAAAATTATATATGTAAATCATAAATATGTTGCATAAATCTGTTGAAAGATTTATAAGAATAATTAAATTTTTAAATTAAAATCTATAAATGAAATGCTTATAATTTAGATGACTAAAAATATGATTGATGAATAGATATAAAGCATAATTCTACCTTTGCTTATACAAACTAAACTTAATTATTTAAATATATTTATAGAATAAAAAATGATTATGTTATATGTATATTTAATAAGATCATAGTTAATGAATAAAGTTAATTTGATAATTATAAATAATATTATTAAAGAATTAAACTTAATTTATAAAATAGATAATAAATATTAAAGAACGCGAAAGATCAATTAATGTATATGTAAAGATCATGCAATTAATAAAATAAAATACATTATTTTCTAATATTTATGAAAATTTCAATTAATAATTTCAAGAGTAAAGAAATTAAAGTGTAATTATGTTCTATTTATGGTAGAAAATGTCTTTAATTTTTTGTGATGAAATGCATGTTTATATGATTATAACTTTTTTCTATACTGCAAGTTGTGATTATTTTTCTATTTCTTCATAAATTGTGATGTAGTTTATTATTTTTTCATGTTAAATAATAACCTGAATACTATCTCATATTATCACTTCGTCATTTTATAAAGTTAACTAATTTACTGTTAGTTATGAATTAATATGCATAGTTGTATAATTATATGTTATGAATGTGTATGTTGAAAGTGGAGTTCACCCTCTTATGGTACTGACTATGATACAATGTACCTGTGCACGAAAAAGAGCCAATGAAATTGGTCAATTATAATAACTACTTGTCCTTTGGATGAGTATTGGTAAAGATTTTTTTTTTTTGGTAAAGGTTTAAACGATGACTCATAAAATGGATGATAAATATAAAAGTAAAAGTTTATATGAAATGTTTATTTATACATACCTCTCATATGCTTGATTATTTGAGTAAATTTCTTTTATGTAAATGTGATAATAAAAACTGGCATGTATACTAGTTATACCTTCTTGTTTACTATAGTGTAACAGTATATTTGACCCACTTATTTTTATTCAATTGTTATTTATTTATTTTTTTCAGATAACCATCCTAATTAAATAGTTGATAGAAGGGAGGGTTATGTTTATCATTTTATAGAGACTTCAGGAGATAGATAATTATGTCAGTTATGTTGAATTATGTTTAAATTATATGTCATATGAACTTTGTTAGTATATATGTGTGGACAAATTGTTAAATCATTTGTGGATTGTAGTGGCTCTTGTATGATTGGAGATTTTATTTAAGATTGAAAGTGTTATGTAAGTTTTTCTTTTATCCGTCTGACGGTCTGTTCCCGCCTTAGTATTCCAAGCTCTCGAGCGGGGTCGTGACAAGAGTAGTATCAAAGCTAGATTTTATATTTAGGGACATAAGTATGATCATAATCAAATAGCCATTAGGAAGAGGATAAATTTTATGAATAGATTTGCATATGATTATATTGATTGATGTGTAATGATTATAAGTAATTTATGCTTCTCAGACCTATGAAATAAATTCAGGAAGATGCTATGGGTGAAAATAGAGAGACACAAATCGCTGAGCACCATAATTTGGTGCAACCGCCTTCACTAGTGATAGATACATTTAGTCAAATGATAGATGCAATGACTTAAATGATAAGAAATCAGTATACATAAGCTAGTGAGAGTGGTGGGGTTCCTATTGACAAATACCTGAAATTATTTCAGGATATGAGGCCACCCTTTTTCCCAGGGATATGAGGACCTATAGAATTAGAAAACTAGTTGATACGGATAGAGAAAATTTTAGAAAGCATGTCATGCCCTTCAGAAAGAAGAGTTACTTTAGCTTCTTTTGCTTTTGAGGGCGAAGCTAAGAGATGGTGGCAAGGATAATTGTAAGAGAAGTTTGAAGGAAGACCTTACAATCTTATTTCATGGGAGGACTTTGTGAATACTTTTAGAGAATGGTTTGTACCCCTCTCAGCTAGGAGACAAATGCAGGACAAATTCATCAAATTGGTACAGGGATATCGCTCTATCATGTAGTATGAAACTGAGTTTATAATGCTTTCAAGGTATGCACCTTAATTGATACCAAATGCAGAAGAAAAATATCATAGGTTTCTATTTGATCAAGGATGTAGTCAAGCTGATTCCTCCGGGTATTGATGACTATGTCTTGGATCGAAGCGCTAGAAGGATAAAATTGGATGTGCAAGCTACTCAGAGGAGGAGAGATATTCATAAGATGATGAATGATGATAGGCCAAAATCTGGGTAGAATATTCAAACTGAAAAATCAAACTAGAAGAAGCCTAAGTCATATACCAATGCCAGCAGTAGCAGTATTATCACATGCCCAAAATATGAAAGAGCGTATAAAGGAGAGTGCCTCTCACGCACAAACACTTGCTATTGGTACCATCAGCCATGACATATGGCAAAATCTTGTCTTATGTTGGGTCAGAAATCTTCAATGGATACTAGGACAAGTATTCAACCTCCCTAGAGAATTGTTGGTAGATAAATAGGATCGAATCAATGATTCCATCTCAAACTAACCAGAATAACACACAACTTCGAGTTTATGCACTCATGCAACAAGAAGCAAAAGACTCATCTGATGTTATTACAGTTATCATCTTTATTGAAAGTAAATCAATTTGAGTTTTATTTGATATTAGAGCATCATATTCATTTATATTTAAGGAATGTGCGAGAATTTTGGGATTGCAAGTTATGAAAATATCTGTAGTACTTTCAATGGCAATGCCAAATGGATCTCAAATGAATGCTAGAAATATTTGCAGTGTGAACCTAAATATCTATGAAAGAAGCTTGGATGAAGATTTAATAGTACTGCCAATATTAAATTCGATGTAATTTTAGGAATGGATTGACTAGCTAAACATTATGATACTATAAATTATTATAAAAAGAGAGTCAAATTTAATATTTCTAAGGAAGAAGAATTCAAATTTGTGGTCCATAAGGGAGTATTAGCTATGATGGTGTCGTGCTTGAGAGTTCAAAAGATGCTAACAAAAAGCTATGAGGATTTCCTTGCTTAAGTTACTGATGTTACTAAAGAGGTAAAGAAATAGAAGATATAACAGTAGTAAAAGAGTACCCAATTAGGGGATTTATGGCTTTTGGTTTAATGTATCTCTTTGGGCATTAGTTTAGAGATTTATATCCTTTAAGGATTTTGTACTCCTTTTTTATGGTAATAAAATTCTTATCCTTTTATTTGCCTAAATGTCTTCAACATTCACTACGAAATCATCTTAGTTAAGAACAATATGTTATTTTATGATAAACTATGTTTCGATCTCTTGTCATAATTGATATGTTTTTGCAAAACTTCTAAATATGTTAATTGCATAAGACAAAAAGTACTTGCTAATCTATATTAAATTTTTTATATACACAAATGTTAATCTATATATATATTAATACTTTTTCTCTGCTTATATCAACATGGCTCAACAAATATGAACTCAAGGATTTTCAGTGCCTATAGAATTATGAACTACAATTATGGTTTATAATGTTGCATATTTACTTCACGCCGAGAAGGCAACTATGGACAAAGATTTTACAAGAGTCCTCAAAATCGAATGTTGGATGACTATAATTTTTTTAGATGGCCTGACGATTATGAAGAGGCAACTACAGATAGCGATCATATTTGGAGAAGAGCTTTAAAAAATAATTTTTCTAAGAGACTTGACCAATTGAATATAAAGCTTAATATTGTATTGACAATACTAGTTGCAAATGTTATCCAAATTTTCATGTTTAGTATAATGTGATGTGTTAAATTCAGATGTCAAATACTAGACTTATGAGTATGTATGAACTTCCAAAATTTTAAATTTCTTATTATGTTGATGTTATCTTATGAGTATATATGACTATAAGTGTAAAACTATATTTTTTCCTGGAAATAGCTGAAGCACAACACCTGCAAAGCTCAATTATCCAAACAGCTAAATTGTTTCATGAGAACCACCTTTCTGATAGCACTTATTCCTACAACAACTTCACAGTTGCTTCTTCATGCAGCTACAGTTGTGCCAAACAGACATTCAATCTTCTAGTTAAAGGAATAAAGTTTCAATCGAACATTTGGGTATTGAGAAAAATTACATGAGAGGTGCTTTTGGACAGTTTTCTATCTATTTTTTTTAAAAAATAATTAGAAAAATAATGTAATTATATTTGATAATTAATTTTTTAAAATATTTTTAAAAAATTTATAATTAAGATTTGTTTAAAAATCAGAACTGTTAGAATATAATTACTATCAGAATGCTATTATTTGATTTTTTTTTAAAAAAATTATAACATACATACCAACTTTTCAAAAAGCTACTTTTTTCGTAGCCAACTTTTCAAAAAAGTACAGCTCTTCTAAACATACAAAAAAAAAAATATCATGATGCCTCTATTAAATAAAATAAAATTTTTATATTTTAAAAAATAAAATTTTTATATTTAAAAAAATGTGAACAAATCATGTTAAATTTAATCACCATCATCATTTTTTAACTCTAAGATTGATGTATTTGCACATGCCAAGATTAAATTATTAAGAATTTCACAAAAATATTAGTTTTGGGTTAAATTTTTGTTATGAATTTTAATATTTGAATATCAATTTAAAATTTTGATGTTATAGGTGGTTAATTTATAAATATATAAAAAATGGATGATAGTGTATGTAAAAATCATTAAATTTTTTTTACATAGTTTTTAAAGGTCATCCTAACATATTTTCATTTAAATATTTTGATATAATTTTTTAATAACAAAATTTTACTTTTAATAATATTTTGAAATATTAATATTGCTTAATTATGAAATTTAATTTTAAATGCTTTATAATAATAAAAAAAGATGAATATTAATGTATATTTTTCTTAAAAAAAATTATATAAAAGCTCATTTTAGACTCCAAATTATAAGAAATTACATACATCATTATTTTGTCACTCAATCTTTCATTGGTTGTCTTGCTAAAGTGCATTCCCCTTTTACCGTGGAGGAAGCCTGCTACTAGAACAGCTTATTATACTTGAATATGTTAGTAAGGAGTTAGGTTGGTGTGTTTCACTGCACTTGATAACATCCAGATGTCTTGACCCACTAACTAAAAATATTACATTTCAGGCAATGAATGGCCATATAAGAATGTTCTAAACCAATGAAGGCCGCATTGTTAGCACTAACGTATTTCACTAGCAAGAATATTGGAGTACATATCACGCTATCAGTGCTAAACTAAGACTAATCTGCCATAGAAAGCAATGTAATAGGATAAGCTCACTTCTTCAAGCTACACCCCTTATTCCTTATTAATACAAAATCACTAACATTTTTTTCCTTTTTCATTCGAGTCAATTGGTAGAGTCTCTCATTTTCTTTCTTCTATAAGTTGAAAGTGAATGAGTTAAACCAAAAGAATAGATGGAAGTATGGCTAGTGAGATTCTTTCTTATAGATCAAGCACTTGATCATTAGATCGAAGAGGGCTTTAATCAACAGAAGTGAAGGGTACAATCTAAATACATGATTACTACTCACTCATAAAAGCAGGAAGCACTAACCACGTGTATATCTATGACCGTGAGTTAGACTGCTTAACCCATAAATGAAGCACTGGAAAAGGAAATTGGTTGGGATCTAGGCATGTGGCCATAAGGTGTCACGCCTATCTATATGTTAATAGTTTCTCTGAAAGGAGTGTGTGTGGAATTACAAGTGTTGGAGTTTGGACATGCATATTTGGTAGGCTAGTTGATGCAATGAAAATGCCAATATAGGTTCTAGAACAAGACTAAGCTCAAACCAAGATTATAGGTCAATTATGAAAGCATGAGGTGACGAATTCACTTCAGACCTTTGAATTTATGGTCGAGCCAACAACACAATATATAATCAGGCTTCTCTTTGATGAGTAGGGCAACAAAATTTGTCATTTTTCATTCATTGGTGACTTCAATATATATATATATATATATATATATATATGTATATTAATTTTTAAATATTTTTAATGTGATTTATAGATAATATTATTTTGATGTAGCTCTTACATAGATCTAGATAAAGTAACACATTGTTTCAAACCTTCATAGAATATGTGTTCAAACTAATTTTTAAACTTGTTTGAACTATAATAAAATAGTATTTGAACATATTCTAACATTATGCATACCACATTTTATATCTTGTTCAAACATGTTTGAACTATAATTTAATATTATCAAATATATGTTCAAATATTATTACATTATTTATTATCGATGCTTGTTTCTTGAATCATAATCAAATAATGTGATTCAAAATGATTCTATAGGCATCAAATATAATTAAACAGATCAAACCCATGTTCTTACATTAATGACATTATATATTAGCCAATATTTTCTTAAAGATGACTCAAACATCAATATTTTTGTACATAATGAAAGGTAATGGAAAGAAGACTAGTAAGTTAGTTGAACAATTGTTGGACAATGAAGGGATTGATGGTGCAAAAAGGAACTTCATTAAAGATCTCATTGATCTTAAATTAAAAATAACAGAGATTGGCAAGGGATGATATAATCTAAAATTACAAATAATGTACAACTTTGGTGCAATACTGTTTATAATTTCAATTATTTTAATTGAGCTACTAATAGATTATTATCTTAAATTTTTTAAATGAGATATCTATATCAATTCAATTTTGATCTTCAATATGTGTGCCTCCCAAAAAGATTTCAATTAAAAGCTCTTATGTAACTATAAATAATCTAAAATCGATTAATTTATCTTCTTTTGTTGGTATAAGTGATAATACAAACAAATCACATCTAGAAATTAGTTATGCTTTTGGACATATCACATGCAGAAATAGGTGGTGTTATAGACATATAAACTGTGAAAGCTAGAAGTTCTATGGATGTTAAAATACTAGAACATCAACTAAAGAGGATAATTCAAATATGTAACTTACCTAAAATGAGAAAATTGGAGACTTTTAATCATTTATGTACCTTAAGACTAAGAGTAATAAAATAATACATAAAAATACATGAATAACTCCTGCACCATAATATGCAATACTTGAAACCAACTTCATTATAGTAGTTGCTAATACAAATGCCTTATATTTAAGCTGAGACACAGTAGATTTAATAGTTGGGCAATTTTTGAGAGCAAAGAATCATAATAATATATATATATATATATATATATATATATATATATATATATATATATATTAAAAAATTATATGCAATAAACAAAGAACTGCTTCTTTGAAGTGAAGAAAACAAGAAGAGATTTATGGTGCTTTCATTACACTTTAATGAAATGCTCATGGTGCATATGAGCTAAAAAGTTGGCATTAGTTAGATGCATTTCATACTCCCATTATCTTAGGGATTATGGAGTGAGTATATGTTCATAGATTCTTTTCTTAAAAATATAGTAGTCCAGACATCTTGCATTCATAAGACTTAGCATCATAAATTTAAAATATGCTTAGGTGGTGTTAACTGGCAGCCCTCTCCAGGCGGGTTATAAATTCAGATGAGCCAGAGATAGGTTAGTTCCCTCAAATGAGAGGAATGACCGATAATTTCCAAAAGAAAATTAGGTTGAGCATCTGACATATGTTAGAAGTACTTGTAGACTAAGTTCTGAAGCATCCTTTTAAAGAATAGGTCTTCAACCCTAGGCATCTCTGTAGTTTTGTGTTGCTAGAATCTAAGTCATAGACTTCTAAAAAAATGTCAACTAAAAATCTAAATTAAATTCTAAAATTTAAAACTCAATTACATAATAGTTGAAATGTCTACAAGACATCCCAATATCAATAGGTATTTTCTATTTCATCCTGTTTGGTTTCCAAAATAACTCTCTCCAAATTGAACTATTGCCAATTAAAAATTCCAATAATTAATCTTTTGAAAACCAACTTAAAAAATTCTTAGAAATAATAATTTATTTCTTTAATTGAGAATATTCTTAGGAAGAGACCCTTCTTAAAATGTAATTAACTTTGGGGGCTTGCCTCTATAGGGAAACATGAACCCAATTTAAAATAAACCATATTCTACCTTCCATATAGTTTAGGAAAAAAATCTCTAGTAAACAAATTAGCTTTAGAAGTCTTTTATTAAATGATCAAATTTATTATAGGACAACATATTTATCCTTTGAGATAATATGTTTATTCTTTAATGACACATTTGATCATCTGAATAAAAAATTTTTAAATTCTATGTGGTGTCACAAATTTTCTCCACAGTGCCGTCTAACTTTACTTTCTTCTCAAAGTTTCTTCTTTCTCTTTTTTTTTCTTTTTCTTTTATCCTTTATTTTTTCTTTTTAATTAATATTATTTTGTACATCATGAGAATATACATTTTATTTCTTGGGGAGGTATTAAGACGTATCTTCATATATCATGTTCTCATGCACTAAGAATGGCTTCAAGTCACCCTTAATACAATACTCTAAACCACTGTGCATAAACTTGATGCACTATTGAAGTAAGAATGGTACCATGTTTTTCTCATATATTCAGGGGGTCTTCTTAGCAAAGTATTAAAAGATGTATCTGAATCTATGATGTAAAACTTCATCTCAATCTTTAAATCACCAATATATAGTAATAGTATGATTGAGCCTAAGGCCCTTTCGCCATGTTCATTGAATCCATTTAGCATCATCTTATCAGAACTAAGCATGGTAATGTAGATCCTCAAATAGATAAGAGTTCTTAGGCTCATGACGTTGATCGATACACCCAGTTCAACAAGTACTCTTGACAATCTAAAGTTGTTTATGTTCATTAAAATATAGAGTGGGTAATTCTGATTGGTATTTCCTAAGAGTAAATGTTCATTAAAATATAGAGTGGGTGATTCTGATTAGTAGTTCCTAAGAGTAAATCTTTATTTAAAAATGTAACTCCTATGACCTCTTTGAAGCAGTAGGCCTCTTCTTCAGCTATGAAAGTAGGAGACAACTGAGCTAAGAATATCTTAAGATTTAAAAGAGTCTTGATCAAAGACTAACTCATCTCTTTGGATACGATAAGAGTGTCATATATGCCTAGCTAACAACTTTCTAAGATGGGTTAGGATGTTATAATCAACCTTGGGCTGATTATCCACAAGCATATCCTATACTATAACATCTTGTGGAGGGGATGTTTACTCTTTAAAATCAATGGTTTGTTTCCTCTTATCTCGAGCACCATTTTAGGAGGTAGAACTCTACCACTATGAAGATTAACTTCTACGATCTCTTCTAAAGAGGGAGTTGTAGTTGTGTCTACTTACTCATCGGAGTCACTTCAAGCTTCTACTAATGAATCTTCAGAGTTAGATAACTCTAACTATATCTCGACAAAGGGTATATGAAGATTCAGGATAGGGATGTCATTATCAGAGCCGAAGTCATCATAAGAAAATGTTTGATCAAAATCATTTAAATTATTAAGATTTCGAGAGTTATTAATATGATCAAGATCATGAGAGTCATTTTCACCACAAAGAAATTAGATATAATTGGAATTTTTTTGTAATGCTTTTTTAACCTTTAATGATACAAAGTAGAAATCATACAATGTAAGCATCATGAGTGGCTTGATGCCCCCATTAGTATTTAGAGGTGGTAAAAGTGGTAAGCAGTGATTTTACTGAGGTATCACAGGTATATTCCAACTGGTTCTACTAGGCATCCTCCTTCTCTGAGTTAGCCTTCAAAACTCACAGACCTATCGGTGGTGTGGAGGTTTGAGCTGGTTCAGGTACCTATTGGTGACCTTATAAATGATTTTGTAAGAGGTTCGAGGTAAGAAAATATTCAAATCTTCTTCAATCTTGAAATGATCGATTAATTCCCCCAAAATTATTTTAATATAACCAGTGACATGGGTTGCCCTCACTTTTGGAGTGAGCTTTCAAATTCTGTATCTTAGACATAGGACTCCTCTAAACACTAAGAGTTCTCTAGTCTTAAGACACTTCTAGTGATTAGGTGAACACTTAACCTAACCCTAGAGACCTAGAAGAGTTAGCCATAGGAATAGGTTATGCCTTAGGAGTATTAGGAGGATTTGCCTACCCTATAGCTTGAACCAAATCCTCGCTTCTTTCTTTCAAGTCAAATTTCAAATTTAAACCAATTCCAAATTCAAATCAATTCCAAATTTAAATCAATTCCAAACTCAAATCGATTCCAACTCAATTGATTTTCTCAAATCAAATCTTGAATCACTCCAAACTCAAAAGATTTTCTCATAATCCATTTATATTCTCATTTATATTCACAAATATAAATGAAATATGAATTCAAATAACCAAAATCAATTCAAAATCCAAATCCAAATCAAACTAAAATCCAACTTATACCCTTCCAAGTCAAATTCTTGAACTTAGCCAAATCATTCTCAAATCAATCCAAACCCTTGGATTTTCTATTCAAACAATCAATCCTTTAATCACATCCTCAAATATAAACATAAACTACAATCACCAAACTAAAATCAAACTAACCCAAATCAAACCCATGTTCACCATTTTGACTTGAAATTGTCAAATAAACCAAAACTCATTTGACTCAAAATCATTTACAATTGGATTTATATTTTCATCATAAGTCCATATGTGAGTTCAACCAAACTTGAATTAAGCATTGATGAAGTCAATTAACCCATTTAAGCTCTCTTGACCCAAAGTGACATAAAGGACCTTTTTGAGCCAAATTCTAATCCAACCCAAATTGGATTGAATTAAGCTCATCTAAGCCTCACATTGCGAGCAACAATCATCCTAGGATGATCAATCACTTAAATTGGGTCAAACCAAGTCAAACCTAGCCTTTGACCAAGTCAACACTTAACCTAAATGAAACTTAAATAAGTCAAAATTCACTATAAGCCAAATTGATTGAAGCCATTAATCTAAACTAATTCATAATCAATGATTGAACATGACCAAGTCATCAATTGAGCCAAACCTAGCCTAATTGGCCACTTGACCTAAGTTGACCCAAATTGACTTAAAAAGCCAAAATAGGTCAAATCTAGATCTAAGCTAAATTGATTGCAACCAATGTGTCAAATTCATTCTAAATTGATTGTTGAACTTGACCAAAGCTTTAATTGACCAACTAGACCCAACCTAGCCCAATTGACCTGAATCCAACTTGACTTAAAAGGTCAAATCAACTTGAAATCAAGCCAAACTAAAATTGATTGAAACCAAAGCTAAATACATTTCAAATGATCAACCGCAAAACCAACCATGACCTATTTTGGGTCAAATGGGTTAAATTGGTAAACTTGACCCATTTGACCTAAATGAACCTAAATGAACCTAAATAAAACAAGCCCAAATATAAACTAAATTGAACCAAACCAATGGTACTCATAGGCTCCAAATGATCATTTGAACTTGGCCTAACCCATGGTTTGACCCAATTTGACTAATTGGTCAACCTAACCCAAATTGACCCAACTTGACCTAAATGGGTCAAATTTAATCAATTCGAACCAAATGAACTCCAAATCACTTGAAGTTTGACCTAACCCATTTTTGAATCATCTCAAATCTGCCGACATCAAAAATGGCCAAATGCCCATTTTACCCTTAGGTCAAAGGGTATCCTATGACCAAATTCACTTGAAATTTGGTCATTTCTTTCTTAAGGGCACTTAGCATCCTCCTAGTGGTCCACATGGACACCAAGGAGGGTGGTGAACATGGCCCATTGGGTTAGGGTAGGCCATGAACCAACCCAAGGCCAAACCTACCCCTCTAATGGGAATTGAACACATGGATCGCTCAATACACTCAGCTATCACATGTGCACTCACCCTCCTTCCCTTCACTACCTAAAATGAATCACATAGGATGCCAAACAGCCCAAACCGACCAACCAATCTAAGCAATTGAGCTGAAATGGCAACTCTACTCTTCACCATCCAATTCAAGGAGGGGGAGATATACTCCCCCTCATTCCCACTCAAACTACAAGCACTGAATTCGACTGAGCTCTAGGAATTGAAACCAAGCATCCCGAAGCTTTCCTAAGCCATTTCCAAGCTCCCTTGAATTCTCCTTCTTAGTTTTGCTCAAAGCCGAAACAGGGGAGGTCCATCTCATTTCCAAGTCACTCAATTCTATACCAAAATCAAGTTAAACTTGCAAGCACCATCAAAGAACTTAGTCGAGCTCAATCAAGTTATTTCCTAAGTCACCAAGCCACGGGAAGGAGGACTTTGATCAAAGCCGATTTCCATTGAAGGAGAGCTTGGTCAACCGAGCCATCCACTTCAAATTAAGACTCGATACCTTCAATAGGGCTTCATCTCTACTAGACAAAGCTACCTCCTTCATTGGAAGCGCCGGTGATAGCCTTTGGTGAGGTATTGCTCAAAACCGATCTTAAGATAAAAATTACTTGGTTCTTTATGAAGAAAATTGTAACCCCTTGAGATCTTGACCATTGGATTCATTGTTTGTGCTTCCCCGAAGGTGTGGGGTGAGTTCGAACTCCATCCGAGCTTGGGTGAGCTCGAATCAAGTGACGATCGATGGACGACATCCATCTCTCACCGCTCGGGCGGAGATAGATCATACACCATCCGTTCCACGTGATTGAAACTGACGGTTGTGATTAAATTACATTAGATCTCCCTCTGATTTAAGCCTAAACCACAGGATTAATTGCAGCCATCCGATCTTAGAACAGACGGCCTATGAGAAAGCGCCTCTGCTGCCAGTTGACTCAACCACAGATGTGATAACTTAAATAACATATCCCATCACGCCACGTGAAAAGTGCGCTGCATCAGCCGCCACATGGCCCGACATGATTAGCGGTTAATTATGCATAATTAATTCATTTTTAATTCTGAAACTTCCAAAATTCATAACTAATTATAGAAAAAAATACAAACTCAAGTTCATTTTAAAAACAATTTAAAGGGGAATAATAAAAAATTAAGATCAATTGATTTTAAATAGTAGCTTTCACTCAATTTGAGAATATATTTAGGCTAATTACTCCTTAATTACTTCATTAATTAATTCCAAACTTCTTAAGGTTGATTAGTGGGATGACCCCTGCCTCCCATAATTTTTTTGGAATTTATTGTTAGATTAATTAGGAGAATTACACATTTCATCCTTAATTCCTCTCTTAATTAAATAAATGATTAATTAACCTATTAAATAGTGATAAAGTTTGTTAATTAAGCTTGCTAATCATCATGAAACAGTGAATGAACTTTGGGAATGAGATTAGGATTTATTTTCTAAATCTTTTCTCCTAAGTTTATTTCATTTGGAAAATATTTAATTAAGTTATAATTAATGGCTTAATCACTTCATTAATTAACTCAATCAAACTCAAAATTAAATCAATCCAGAACTTAATCACTTAATCTTGGGTAGATTCTTAGGTGCTCAATAACTTAAAAGACTTCAAAGAAAATTATAATCAAACTACATGTATAGGATGATTATAAAAGTACTTAATTAAATCCTTTAGCTTAATTAATCAATAACTGTGAGCCAATTGTATTAGGGCACTTTATTTCTTAGGTGCATTGCTGATTTAAATTTTATGTGGTTGTATACCATATGTTGGCTCAAAATTACTCGAATAATTATCTTAAAGTGGTATAGGTAAGGGATAATTAATGGATTTGATTCATACCTTAACCTAAAAAAAAATATAAAATCAACCTAATTATTCTAAAATTAAACTAAATCAATTCACATATGGAAAAAATGGGTTAGGACCAGCAAACATTTCTCACATTTTCTAAGTCAACTCAAATACAAAAATAAAAATCTCTTTAAAGAATTATGATTCATTTTAAATCCCATTTTATATGATTGTCCTTAGGAAGTAATTAGGGTGAATGAAGTTATATGCTTACATTTCTTTATTTCTTTCCAAGCATGTTAAATATTGTTTGTCATATGAAACCATGCATTCATTTATTTTAAAAATTAATTAAAAAGATATTTCCTTTATGTCAAATTACATGTTTTGGCTAAAGTTAAGAATATGAGTGACTATTATCACTATTAAACCAATATATATATATATATATATATATATATATATATATATATATATATATAACCTATAAATCAAGAAAATTACAAATGAAGTAATGCTAATTATAAGTACTTATACGCTTGCATGTGATTATAGTATAAGATGTGTTTTATGTTATTTTCTTCTCTTCTCTTAACATGGATTTGAGTAGGATTTACAAAGTTTATAGGTCATTTGAAAAAAATACAACACTTGCTTAAATCTATTCCTATGCATTTCCATGTTATGACCTAAGAAGGATCCTCACATTTAAACATGTAAATTATACAATCAAATCAAACAAAAATCTTTTGCATGATTATTTATCCATTTGTTTCTTTTTATACATTTACATGCATTTAAGAAAAGTGGTATATTATTCTGGACATCCCGATGTTGTGAGACTTTAAGTAGCCCTAAGTAGGTCTTGTATATTACGCCCCTCGTGTAGAAAATAATGACGCCATACTCATTTATGTCTTTTATACATGTGGGTGTGCATTTTGTTAATGGATGAGAAATCCCCATTTCCTACATAATAAAAATTTTCATTCATGGAATATTCAAATTTTCAAACCATATATCTTTGCATTCAACATCAAGGTGTGCTAAGATTTGCATTGCATGTATAGCTATGCTGAGGATCATTCATATGCATGGTATACCTGGTAAAAAAAAATGATTGTGTGTCATGTGGTAGTAATTCATTTTAATTAATTCTAAGATGTCTTTCTCATTGAATAGGGTTATTTAGAGTAAATCTAAAATTAAAATTAATTAAAACATATAATAAAATATCTACAAAAGAAAATTTTATTAATAAATCTATCTTAGAAATACCTTAAGGTCAAGATGAAAAAGAGTTTTCCTCTCTTTCTTCTCTTCACAATATTTAGTAACTAAGTGTAGGTTATTCCAAACCAAATCAAATCACCAATGAAATTGACAAATCAACTAAATCACTTAAAATGAAATTAAATTGAATCCTTCACACTTAAGAAATTTCAACCTTAAAGCCTAGCTAAGATATGCCACACAAGCCTTAAATGACACACACATTAGGCTAAGTCACTATTTCTAGCTCTATGTTAGGACGGTGCATGGTTTGATGCCTGATTTTATTTTGTGATATAATATTTTTTAGATTGGATGTTAGGTTGTATATGCGTAGTCTGCATGATAGGACGATCTTAACCTAATCATATTTTCTGCAAGGGATTGTGCTTAAGCGACGTTGTAATAAAAATATAAATGATTTTGCTGTGCATGTTGCTTATACCCCTGAGGATAATCCAAACTAGGACAGGTGAACTTGGTTACCCATGTGTGAGATGTTAAGTCCAAATTATTCATATAACTGCTTGGATTGTGTAGTATGTTTAGCTAATATTTATTTTGTAGGTTTAGTTAGATTTATCTTTTTCCATCTTGATGTAATTTTTGTAATTAAAATTTGGAATGAATGTTATGGGAGATTATGATGCACAATATGATTGATCCAAAGACATCATCACATGGCTTGATTGAAATATGATTTGGAACAAGTCTTATGCACCATGTGATGTCTTTGGATCAATCATATTCCAATCAAGCCAAAAGAAGGAAAGGAATGAAGAATAAAGACCCCCATTTGTAATCTGGGTTAAATAAGAATATAGCTCGGCTACCCATTTTTCTTTTCGGATTTGTGTGGTGGAGGCTGACCACATTGGCATCTTATTCTTTTACACCAATTTTATAAATTGATAAATATTTTGTTTATGATTGCGTAATTAGGATGACATGATTTCCCAAGTTTCTTTATTATTTGATGAATGGCCTAGATGTGATTAGGCTCTTCAGGAAAAATAAATTTTTTTATCCAATTAATCAACTCAAAATTAAATTAAATAGCTCATAATCTCACCTAAAGCCTAGGACATAAATCAAGATAATAAAAGATTTAGCAACCCCTTACCTGGATGTTGTATGTCTCACATCATGGATAAATCATATTGTTTCACTCTTGCTAATGGAGGGCTTCCACCTTTGCCACAAAAAATGCCTTGACCTTTTGAGAGCCATGGTGGAAACACACATCCTTCTTTCTGATTTTGGCCCATAACCAATTTTCTCATGCATTAGGCATATGAAATCCCATAGCCAATCTCAAATAAAAATGTCTAAAAGTCAAAATAAAGCTTAACAAAATTTGTATTATATTAAGTAATTACTTATACCCTTCATGATCTAGTCTCTTAGGGAGTGTGTTTAAGGATTTAGTCTCTTTTCTAAATAAATATAACATAGCTATCTTGCAAAGTATAAGACTTTCCTACATATATTTAAAATCATTGGAGGAGTTAGTTGGCATCCACCCCCGGGCAGTTGTAAGTCTAACAGTCGAGTGGTTTATTCTTTCTTGTGTAGATAAACCATATGCTCATTTTTGCCTTAGATTTAAGTCGTGCCTTGGCCCTCGCCAAAGCTCTCTAGATTTAGGATCTGAGATATTTATTTCCTTGGGCTACAAGGATAAATCATGACCACTTAGGCATTTTTATGATCTTGTATTGCCCTAGATTTCTAATAAAAATTCAACTCAAATATATAATTTTCCTCAATTTCAAAAATATAAAAAGCCCAACCATATGGTAGTTCAGGATGTTCACTAGGTTTCCTAGTATCATGAGCATCCCCTACTTATCTTCCTTTGGTTTCAAAAATAACTCTTCCTTTTTGCTAAATTCTAACTTGATTTTTTATAAATAACCAGTTGATTGATAGTCCTATCTTTGAAATCTTTGGAGACAACGATCATTTATCTTAATAGAAAGTATTCCTAAGAAATCTCATTCCTTATGATGTAATTAACTACGGGGGATTGTCTCTATAGGAAACTTAACGAACCCAATTTAAAATAAACCCTACTTTACTTTTCCATGTAAAGTAGGAAAATATCTCTGGTACATTCGAAGACCCATTGTCCTTAGGAGTTCTTATTATGTGATTATGTCCATTATAGGATGGTGACTTCTATCTCTCAAGATAGTATATCATTCCTCAATTTTATGCACGATCACCCTAATAGGTACATCTACAGATCTACGTGGTGTCCTAACCTCCGCCGAAAAGAAAACACCATAACATGCTTTACTAAGTATTCTTTGGGTATCACTATAGCTCTAAACTTATAACTTCACGTGAGTCAGTATTTAAAGGTAATACAATCCTTTAAGATGTGTCCAAGCATGCGATGGTTGGGGCAAAAGTTAGAATCATCACTTTTGCCCACTTCCTCAAGCTTATTGGATTCAGAAAGTTGGAAATTGGACTTCTTGATGAGATTCTTGAATTTTTTTTATTATCTCCCTCTTGAATGAACATGGCTTATTTATCTTTTCATTGAGAGTAGGTGACACATAGCTACCTGACTACTAGTAGTGGTACTGATATCGCTGAGGTTGCTGTGGACATACAGGTGGAAGTGGGAGTGGATGGGACATACTTTTTTTGAGCTAAATCTACATGACTCGTTTCCCCTTGTCAATCATAGAGATCATCATAGGTCTTTTCTATAGCACCTTATATGGCTTCGACTCACAGGATTGGTATAAAAATTGTCACGACCCGGCCCGGGAGCTTGGAATACCAAGGCGAGAACAGACGGTCGGACGGATAAAATAAAATATTCCTTAACATTTCCAATCATAAATAAAATCTCCAATCTTCAATCATAAAAGAACCACTACAAACCACAAATAATTATACAATTTATCCATACTTAAATATTCTAACAAAGTTCAGGAGAAAACACATTTTAAACATAACTCAACATGACATACCTATCTCAAGTCCCTCTAGGTAAACATGACTTTCCCTTCTATCGACCACATTTAATTAGTAGGATTAAAAAGATTAAGCAACTAACAATGATAATTGGATCAATTATGCTATTACACTATAATAAACAAGAAGAAAGAACTAGTATGTATGCCAATTTTCTGCTGTCACAGGTACATAAAAGAAATCTGCTCAAACAATCAAACCTATGGGAGATAGGTATGCATAAACATTTATCAATAGCATATGGGGGTCGATATACATAAACATGTATCAATAGCATATGGGGATAGGTATACATAAACATTTATCATATGAACTTTTACTTTTTACTTTTATCATCCTTCCAAGAGTCACCGTCGAAATACTCATTCAAAGAACAAGTATCTATTACCATTGTCATTGCCATTTGCCAATTTCATTGGCCCTTTTGAATTATTTGCCAATTTCATTGGCCCTTTTGAATCATTTTGTGCACAGGTACATTGCGTCCACAGCCAGTACCATAAGGGGGTGAACTCCAGTTTCAATATGCACATTCATAGCATACAATTATACCACTATGGACATTAATTCATGATTAACAGTAAATCAGTGAACTTTATAAAATGATAACGTGACAATATGATCTAGCATTCAGGTTATTATCCAACATGAAAAAATAGTAAGCTACATCACAGTTTAAGAAAGAAACAGAAAAATCATCACAACTTGCAGTACATGAAAAAGTCATAATCATATGAACATGCGTTTCATCATAAGAAATTAAAGACATTTTTACCATAAATGTAAGAACATAATTACCCACTTTAATTTGCAGTTTCCTCTTGAATCTCCTTTCCTTTAACGTTTCCTTCCTTAATTGAAATTCCTATAGAATCACATATTAATTTAATCAATACTCTTGAACCTCCTTACATATTAGCATATGTTTAAGATTTTATTACATTTGAAATTATTTTTCGTATGTGAGGGTTTAAAACTTAATTACTTAACTGTGATTCATCCCACATATTCCCAATTTATATTTCTTGCTTAAATCTATAGACCCTAAGTCAATTTATAAACCCTAAATTAAACTTGAAATAGCATTAAAATCAAAGTTAATAACATTAAAATCAAATTTTAATTAAACTCATACTTAAATATCTCATCATCCTCCTAAGGACCGCCTCGATCAAAGACTCCTTCCCTTCCTCGTCCGAAATCCTCAAAAAGAAGAGCCCCTTAGGGAATGCAACAAAGTCTGACGGCAAAAGGCAAGGCTGCCCTCGGTTAACCCTTTGACTCACCAGACTGGGCAGAACGGTAGAGTCTTCTCTTCTCTCCTCTCCCATTTTCCTCTCACATGTTTTGGGAATTCTTTTTCGATTTGTAAACCCTCCCTCGAAGTTTCCCCTTTCTTTTCTTCCGCGGCTAATCGCCACGGCGGTTGCATTTATTATTATTATTATTTTTTTTTTGTTTAAACTTTCGGTTATTACAAAAAATGATAACTGCTTGGCTTCCTATTGAGGGTTGGATGCTTTGCTAATCAACTTCTCAAAGGTCTTAATGAAGCCTTTGAGCATGAATATGACTATAACATATATATTTTTGAGTAGGATGTCAATGATATGCTGCTTTTGAAGCTAAAGTTCACACTTCATACAAAGGTTACTCTGCCTAAGATTATAGTCAACTAAGGACTTATTAGGTATCTACTTTTCAACTATTAAGTCACATAAAGTCACTTTTTTGATAAGTTCTTATAAATCTATTGATGAGTAGTTGCTCTAACTCGATAAATGTCTTCACTGTACCCTTGGGTAGTTCAACATACTAATCAAATGCTACACTCGTTAAGCTATTAATAAATTATTTAAATAAAAGAGGATCGATGCAACAACGAGCTTTAAAATGGGTAATATGTTACCATAGGTTCCCACTACTACCAAAAATCTTAAAGGATGGTGGCACAAACCCCTTAAGATATTGCACTACATTGAGTTCTTTTGAATATGGTCTTCCCTTTAGAACTGACAAGGCCCTTGGATTTGTGCCAATGTCTCCTTTACTTATTGTTCCACTAATTTCTTGACATTTCACTCCTGGAGAGCTACAATATTTGTACCCTTTTTATATTGACCACCAATCTCTTCATTTAAAGAAATATTGCTTTTGTTTCTACCCATTATATGTACTAAATTAGGCATATCGGCCTCCATAGGTGTGGTCTGGGGGATTGGTGCTTGTCCTTGAAGGGCTAAAATTACTAGCATCAATTGTTCTACCTTATCAACTATTCTACCTTTTCTCCATATGACTAAATTGATTATTCTTCTATCTTAATTGATGCAATGATCGCTGAGTCAAATTTGGTGCCTCACCTTCCTTGACTACAATATCTTGTACATCCTTGGGGGTGTTGTTGATCTCTGTGTAGGGACCCTTGAGTATCAACCATATGTATCTTTGATGTATTCTTTAGAAGGTTGTCCTCATCAACATTAAAGTCTACCATGCCACTCTCCTGATCAGAGTGATTATCCCCAATTATCTACCTTACTACGTCATGATAGTCCTCTAATATGTCATATAAGGATTGATCATTTACTCTGCCTGGAAATACTGGAACATACATTAGATGACCATTACAAATAACTGGATTCTCTATCTGTTTGAAATCTTTCTCTTGAACTGTCTGCTCGCTGACTAGTTTAGGCTTTGTGCAAACTGAATATTCTTTATCTATTTTCTCCCCTCCATCAAGCGATCCTGGTGGAGTCACAACTATGCTCTTGGCCTGATACACCCTCTTTAATATTGGTAAAGCAAGAGACTAAATAGGAAAGTCCGACCTTGTTTCACTAACACGAGAAGAGGAAGGCTGCCTTAGGTTGTAGCTTGATCACTAGAGGTGGGGATTTCCTTTCTTTGGACTGCTTCCAATACTTTATGGGGACATCAAATTCTATTACTTAGATGGGAGAAAGAAACCTATGAACCGAGTGATATGGTGATGATCACACTGACTACAATTCCATAGATGCCTGCCTCTCTAAGTGAGACTTAGTGAGTATAATTCAGTCAAACTCACCTGTGTGGTAAGATTGTTGTAAGCCATGGTGTTTATCCATCAATGTGGAGGTCACCGATGATATGGAAAACCTCTTACTTTCCCTCATAATAGTCTGAATTGCTACCTTGGCCTCTATGGCCCTACCATTCCTAATATGATCCCGCACACTCTTTGAGATGATTATTTTCAAACCTCTGATTACTTCAAATTCGGATGATATATGCCTCATTCTCATATGTCTGAGAACTAATCTTAGACTAGCATATAGTGTTCCCTTCTTCTCTCTCTAGCTGATGTCTTACACTTAAATGAATTTGCCAGGGTTGTGGTAACATGACGAATGTTTCTTCTCTCAGAGATGAAGAGAGTGGGTGAAATCTACTTCCCCATAAAAAGGGGAGTGGTCTCATGAGAAGACCCATCCTTAGCCATTTGAGATTATGTATTTATCTTTCAGAACATCCTCTCGTATTGCTTCTTCAACTGTTTGTTCTTATTTCTTCTTTGATTCCTAGTGAGAGGAATGTGAAGGGAGGAAGAACCTACTTTGAAGGCAGATGGGACAACAACTGGCTCAATCTTAGCCTTCCCTTCTGAGATTGAGGCTATTCGAAGTGTCATGTCAATCTTATAAATTCTACAAATGGTGGAAATAATACACGATAGTGATAAAGTGGAAATCTCAACAAAATTCCTCTTCAATGAAGGAAACTCAACCTTTGATCTCAAATCAAATTATAGTAGAGGTTTCCTATCAGCTACCTCCTAGTGGTCCACCACAGTGAAGCCAAAACCATCACATGTCACATTAAAATCTTTGAACCTCGAGTCAAATTAGATGATCAAGTTCACAGATAGATAGTCCTGATTCATGGTCAAATAAAGTTCAATAGAGAAGGAAAAGATCAACTTGCTAGAATACATGTCTATTACTTGCTACAATAAAATTCAATACTAGTTATTTGCTTTGTTACTTTTGACTATATTAAAAAAAATTTGTTTAACTCACACTTTATCAAATTTTGTTATGATGGGTGGGGTTCAAAGGATTTAGAAAGATTTGAATTTGAAATCCACACTTTATCAAATTTTATTATGATAGGTGTGGTTCAAAGAATTTAGAGAGATTTTGTTTGAATTTAAACATCGCTATAAATTTGCTTTAATGATTCTAACCTTGACAAATTCGAGTACGATAGTAGGTCTTGAGAAATAATATAATACTTGAGGGAGTCAAAGACTTCGATAGCGATCATTTGATGAATTAAGATCTTCTTTTAGCAATAATTGAATTTTTGCCTAAAGTGATAATTTGACACATTAAGGAGTCTAATAGGTTGTTCTAGAACTTACTTGCTAGGCGATGATGAATAATATGTTCTAGAACTGAGGAGAGAGAAGTTGGCAACACTTGCTTAATGATGAAATAGACAAGGAATTCAACAAAAATAGAAGTAGTCTTAAGCTTAGGAGTGGCATAAGCCTATTACCGATGTTGTGATGTTTGTATTTGGAGTTCATTGGGACATTGCATAGATATTAAGAGATTCTTATCGAAATGATCGAGTACAACATCAAGAAAAGATATATTACATCGAAAGATGGAAATATCACACTATAATGAACTTAATCATCTAATAAGGACTCTAGAGGCAGATGAGTCTACGTATACATAAGATCTTTCCTTTACTTCACATAGATGAAGTAAATCAAGGTTTATTTTATATCAGTTTCTTAAGTTCTCTATGGTGGCAAGCATCCAAAGTTAATTATTTCTTAGGAAATGAGGATTTTCTAAGAATACTCTCAATTAAAATAGTCAACTAATGTCTCTAGAGATTTTAAAATTTTGATATCAAAGGATTGATAGTTATTGAAGATTAAATGAGAAGGCTTAAAATAGGAAGAGTTCTTAATAGATTCTAAATGAGAATGAGTAGGAAGCACTCATTATACTAGGAAGCCTAGCAAGTACTTTAGTTTATCTTATAATGAAGCTTTATTTTTTTAAGGAGAAAAGTTATATTTGTTTGAGTTAATTTTTAATAGAAAGTTAAGGCTTGGACTCTAACAACACAAGATTATAAAAATACCTAAGATGTGAGAGTGTACACCCATAGCAAAGAAGAAACAAGTAGCCTCTAAACCTTCATCTAAAGTAATATAGCATAAACTAAGAGCTCGACCTCAACCTAATCAAGAAGGTGGGATGTATTAGTTTACTTCAATTAAAGAGATTGAACCAATCCTGACTTTTCTAGACTTATAACCGCTTGGTATGGCTATCAACTAACACCTTAAATGATTCAAAATCATGCAGGCTAGTCTTATGCAAATGCAAGATAGCTGACCTGTTATTTATTATAAGAGATTCTAAAGTTCAAAACTCACTCTCTAAGATACTACATCATGATTGGAGTGCAAATTATGACTTAGTAATGTAATAAAGTTTATAGATTTTATTTTATTTTGGCTCAGTATTTTGGAATTAGGCTTGGAGAGACTTTATGCCTAAATGCATAATGGAATTAGATTATAGGCTAAAATAATGGGAAGTGGTGTTCTCCACTATAAAGGACTTCTATCACAGGCCAAGCCTTGCCCCTTACCGTATAAGAGTGGAGACCCCTTATTTACAAAGATGAAATATCATGCATGCATGTTGTTAGAGCATATAACTATACAACTAAGGGGTTGCTAAATATTTTATTTTATTTTATTTATTAAGATCCAAATCTTTAAAGTGAGGTTATGAGTTGTTAAAATTTAATTGATATTGACTAATGAGAGTAGAAAATTTAAGTTTCTAAAAAAGCATATAACAGCTAGGCTATACATCAAACAATCAAACTTTAAGAAACTTATAAAAAGTAAGCCATTTTCATTGCAGAATCAATATGAACAAACAAATAACCATCATTCGATTGAAAGAATAAAAAAGTTGATACGGCTGGGTACCACTATACACCATCAAAAAGAAAAAAAATTGGGTAGCTCGGCTCTATCCTTATGTAACCTAGATTACATTTAATTTACAAATGAAAATAAAGCTATAGGGGTCTTCAATTCTTCATCTTTATATTGACTTCTTGGATTTGAGCACTCAAGTCATCATAATGCCTCTCATGTCTTAGCCTTCTAGTCACTGGTCATTTTAAATCTTAAGCTTATTGCAAAAATTATATTTTATAAAAATTAAATCTAATTACACTTATAAAATAAAAGTTAGTTCAACACACATTCCCCCCAACAACTTATATTTCACATATTTATACTTAGCACTCTACTTTAGGTTACCAAGCTTGTTTATTCGAACATATTATGCTTAGGGACTTAAGTAGCACTTGAATGCAAGAAGTATTTATATGTTTATTTTTATGATGGTCCTTTATACACAATCTCAAAATATTATTAGTCTAATATTGCCCTAACATCTAAACTCAATCCTAACATCCAATCTAAAATATTACATCACAAAATAAAACTTCACATCATCACAACAAATATTGAACTAACTTAAAACTAGAATTGGTGACTTAACATTCTAATGTATGTGTCATGGCTTAGTGTGGCATGTCATCATTAGGCTTTAGTGTTAAAGTTATCTAATGATGAGTGTTTAAGTCCCTTATTAATGATGATTATACATTACATGATTAATATAGTTTTACACTTAGAATTTTAATTTTATCTGGGTTTCATTTGGATTTAGAATTTTAAAGAGAGAAAGGAGGTGTGAAATCCACTTTAATCCCTAACCTTAAGTTGAATCTAAAGGGTGAATCTTATGACTTTCAATCATCTTAATGAAATATTTCATATTTTCTTATAATATGTTTTCATTTGACTTAAGAGTTTTTATCTAAATGTAAAAGATATCTTAAGATATAAAATCAAACAATGGCTAATTTAGTGACATCTACTTGATCTTGCTTCATCATCCCTTAATATTCATTTAATTAAATATAATTTTTAATTAAAATAATTATAATTAATGTATATATATATATATATCTTAATATTAAATATAAGATCTGATCATGTGATGCAGGATTTTATAAAAAAAGAATGATTTAATTATATGTTATACATATACATTGGCATATTGAATTTATACAAGCACGTGCCATTATTGAACCATAAAAATGAGGTAATTAGAGACCCCCTTGTCCAAATTATATACTTATTAATTCATATACATATGCATACATATATGGGCATAAAGATGAAATCATAAAATTTTAGGGTGCTTTAGATACATAGGTAAAAATAATTAAACTTAATATGTAGGTAATTACAAATTTCAATGTATGTGTCGTTGTTATACAAAAGGTACGAGGTATCAAGATCTCATTCAAACCAGTAGGCCTGCGACCATGAGTTTTTAGACTATATACATTTTGAATTGTAGTTCATACATATAAGATCTAAATTTGGGCATTAATTGTTCATATCTATTTATATTTAAATCAAAAGATTATTTTAATCAATTAAAAATTTAAATTGAGATTTATTAGTGATAATAACCACACTATTTAATTCAAAAGCATGAGATTAAATGTAACTTTTTATTTATTTTTGAAACATGATTCCATGAAACATATGAAAAATAAATTTATAAATGATTGAAACAACGTAATTAAGCTTCATTAAATGACATATTTGGAATAATTAAATCCTAAGGTCATTCCCATAAAGATAAGCAACTTTAAGCCACATCAAATTCATTAAGGATTAATTTTTAGAATTTAAATTCTTTAATCCTAATGAGGAGAGAAAATTATTGAAGTTAACCTTTTGACCCATCTCTATTAATTAAGTGATTTAAAAGTGATTTAAAAGTGATTTAGGTGATTTTAATAAATTAATTAAAGTTAATTAATTATTTAATAAATTAAATTCAAAAGAGCCATTAATTCAATTAAGACTAAAGTACAAGCCCAGAAATTATGTGAAAATTATTGGAAATGCATAAATATGAAATAAACATGTCCTAAAATTTTTAATGTAATTGGCTTATAATTATGGGTTAATTAAAAAAATGGGGAATACCCAAAAGCATTGAATACACTTAAAATACCTTAAACCAATTGAGAATTTTGATTTCGTTGAAAACCTCTTTGTTAACTAAGCACAAAAAAGGCCTGTTCAAATTTATAGAGATCTAATTTCTATGATTTTTCTAAGCCCTAGGTTAATTAATGATTTAATTAATTATGATATTTTAATTTGGAGTCGTTGGGACACCACACAGATCTTAGGGAATACTTATTGAAGTGATCAGGTACGATATTAAAATAGGATGTACCATCTTAAAAGATAGAAACATTACCCTACAATGAACCTAATTACCTAATAAGGACTCATAAAGCAGATGAGTCTACATGCATACCTGAGATCTTTCCCCTACTTTACATGAAAAAGTAAAGCATGATTTATTTTATGTCGGGTTCTTTAGTTTTATATGACAACAAGCTTACATAGTTAATTATATCATAGGAAATGAGAATTTTTTAAGAAACCTCTTGATTAAAATAGTTAATAAATATCTCCAAAGAATTTAAAGTTAGACTATTAAAGGATTGTGTATTTTTTAAAATTAAGTGGGAATGTTCAATTTGGGAAGACTTATTTTTAGATTCTAAAGGAAGATAAGTATGGAGCACTCATAATACTAAGAAGCCTAGTGAACACTCCAATCTACCCTATAGTGAGGTTTTATATATTTGAAATAAAGAGTTTACTTTTATTTGAGTTGAAACTTTATTAGAATGGTAGGGCTTATAGTCCATCAACACAAGATTATGGAAATGCCTAGGAGGTGATGACTTATACTCATAGCCCGAAGGAAATAAGTAGCCTTCGATCCTAAATATATGATACTTTAGTACAAGCTAAAAGTACGACTGTAGTCTAATCGAAAAATAGGACATGATGGTTTACCTCTACAAGAAAGGATAAACCCATCTCAACTCTTCTAAACTTACAACTGCTTGGATTGGCTGCCAGCTAACATCTCATATGCTTCAAGATCATGTAGGCCAATCTTATGTAAGTTAAAGATAGCTAAGCTATTATTTAATTAGAAAGAAAATTAGAGTCCTAAACTTACACCCTAATAGACTAGATCATGATTGGCATGAAAATATGACTTATACTAAATGTGAAATTTACAATTCTTCTTATATCACTTTGACACATTCATTTCGACAAGGGCTTGGGACAATTATGCCTATATGCATGATGAAATAAGATCATGAGATAAATCAACGGGAAGAGGTGTTCTCTACTATAAGGGATGCCCTCACATGTCAAGTATTCCCCATATCGTGCAAGACTAGAGACCCTCCATATTCAAGAACGAAATAAGATGATATGCATGATTGTTGTCACATACATAATTCAACTAAGGGGTTGCTAAATCTTTTAATTATATTGATTAGATCCTAGGCTTTAAAGTGAGGTTATGAGTTATATTTAAATTTTAGTTATGAGTTGTTTAATGAGGGTAGAAAATTTAATTTTATCTTAAAGAGCCTACTGCATCTAGGCCACTCATTCAATCATTAAGCTTTGACAAACTTATGAAAAACAAGCCATTTCTATTACACAAGCTAACATGTCAATCAAACATGCATGAATTTCATGAAAGAATAAAATGCCGGTGTGGCCGGGTAATGCCGTACACCCCAAAAAAATAAAAGAAGTTGAGTAGCTGAGCTCTACCCTTATATAACCTGGATTACAAAAGAATATTACAATTATAATTGAATAAAATCTATATGGGTTTTCATTCTTTGCTTTTCCTTCATTCTTCTTTTTTTGGTTTGATTTACTAAAAAGCTTCAGAGGGCCTCCCAAGTGTTTTCTTCTAGCTGCTGCTTTTCTTAAACCCCATAGCACTAATCCTAATTCATATTGTAAAGTTATATATTTATAAAAAATAAAATCTAACTACACCTGCAAAATAGATGTTAGCTAAATAAACATACAAATCAAGTAATTTTATTTTGTAAATTGGGACTTAGCACCCTATACATGGGTAATCAATTTCACCTGTTCTAATATAGATTATGCAAAGGTGGATAAATAACCTACAAGCAAAGACATTTACATCTATTTATTATTTTAGCAGTCCCTTTAACATAATCCCCTACAGAAGACATCATTATGCTAACAATGACCTAACATCCAGTCTATGCATAAAAAATTCTAACATCCAATCTAAAATATTATATCACAAAATAAAACAAAACATCACAATATATACTATCCTAACTTAGAGCTAGAAGTGATGACTTAGTATTCTAATGTGTGTGCTAAGGTTTATTGTGTTATGTCTTAGCTAGGCTTTTGAATTATGATTGTCTAAAAGTTTGGAATGTTCAATCTACAATTTAAAGGAGGTTCCACTTCAAGTTGTTAAAAGGATTAGCAGATTTTAGTTTGTATTTCCTTTTATTTCACTTAGTATTTACTTAGCATCTAATTGTTATAAAGAGAGGAAAGAGGCTTGATCCTCTTCATCCCTGCCTTAATTTATTTTCCAAAGACATATTGTTATGATTTTTTATTTCTTGAGTAAATGATTTATTAAGCATCTTTATTAATCCTAAGTTCAAGTTAATCTTAAAGAGTCCTATGCAAGCATGAAAGGCATTTTAAGATTAATAAGATTGAATTACTATCACATGGGTAATATTACACCATTCCTTTTTATCATCAATAACATGCATATGCTTTCATTACTATTATTATTTATGTTTTTAATTTAGTATACTTATTCATGCAATGTACATATGTGTATTTTGGCACACTTGAATGATTCTTAAAGCATATATTTTTGATAAAAAAGAGGGATTCCATTCTTTAGCTAAGTATACATACACATGTGTTAGAGATCTAAGCAAATACGTGTCATTGTTAAACTAGGAAAGTGAGGTAATCTAAGACTGCCTTGGGGTTACTTAAATCCTCGTGTTCCCGGGATGTCCAAACTATATACTTGCTATCTAAAATATATATAAATGTGTATATAAGCATAAGAATAAAAATCATGCAAAAGGTTTCATATCAATAAATTGTTTACTCTTGTAAAGTAAAGCTCTATCCAAATTCTAATACATGTATACATAAGAATAAATTTAAGCAAGTATGTGTCATTGTTAAACTAGGAAAGTGAGGTAATATAAGACCTCATTGGAGCGACTTAAAGCCTCGTGTTCCTAGGATGTCCATACTATATACCTACTACCATTCAAACACATGTAAACATATACATGAATTATGAAAATAGAATAATACTTTAACATATTTAAACTATAAGTGAATGCAAATCATATAGAATATTCATATCTAATGTCAATTTAAATTTTCATCATTAGTTTATAATTTTGAAACTAATTTTGGATCTATTAATGTATAGTCATGTCATATAATATGATTAATTCAACACATGCAATTCATACATAACTATATTCATTTGATTCTTTTTATTTGGAAACATGCATACATGATACAAATGGCATGCAAATTTATAATAATTGAAAAGGAATCATTAAACATTGCCAAATGATACATTCAATCACATTAATTCTTAAGGACAATCAAGTTAAATAAAACTATTTAAAATTAACTAAGGATATTATGAAGTTTAATTTTTAGATTTGAATTATCAAAACCTAAAAAGGAGAAAGACATTTGTTATTTTTCTTCATCCCATGTGAGTGACTTAATGTATTTAAGGAAAATTAATTAAGTAAATTTTATGGATTTATTAAGCAATTAATTTAATTTCTCTTTCCTATGCTTCTTTAATTTAATTAAACACTTAATCATTAGCCTCCAATGATATACAAATGAGAAATTAAAATTTTCAATCCTCTAAAAAGGACCTGATGCAATTTGGATCATGATTAAGAATTAATTAGATTAAAGAAGAACTAAAGTACTTATATGATTTTCTCACACCCATGGGTTAACCATAAGCTCCTTAAAAGTCTTATGTTATTAAACACACAAGAAAAACCCATGAATTGAATTTGAATTATCTAAAAAAGTTATTATTTTAATTTGACTTAGAATCCCATTAATTTACTTAATTAGCCTTTAATTAATATATACATTAATTAACTCTCCAATGGAAATTTAATTAAAGAAATAACTAGAAAAGATGTCCTAATTGTTTTCTTTGATCATTCCCACTGGTAACAATGATTTATCATCATTAATCATTTAAATTTTACTGTTTAGTAATTTTAATAAACATACAATTAATTCAAGAGGGTAATTAGGACTGAAATTTCAAATTCTCCAAATTACATGGCCAATAAATCCTAAAAATATTATAGAAGGCAGTGAACATCCCATGGAATTGATCCACCAAATTTGGGATCAATAGGCTAAGTAATTAAGCCTTAATTAGGATAAGTAGTCTAAATTTCATACCCTAATTAAACATTATTCATTAATCAAACTTAGGAGATTTTATTTATATTAAATTCTCCTCTGTTTACCCTTTCCAAAATGGGTTTATTCATATTTTTTTGAATTTTTCTATAACTAGTTATGAAATTTTAAAGTTTTAGTTATTTAATTGCATTTTAATCCCCTAAATCGTCGACGCCACATGGAAGCTAACATAGCAGCTTTCCACGTGATGCCACTGGATATGTTATTTAAAATGTCCCACGTGGAGGCTGAGGTAACGACGGGGGATGCGGTTAATCCCATGATTTATAATGGATTAAATTGAATTATATAATGGATTAAATCATGACCATCCATTCTAACCAAGCGGAATGGATAGCTAATGATTCATCCCCCGAGTGTCGGAAGACGGACACCATCCGCCATTCGCCACTTGATCTGAGCTCCCTAGAGCTCATGGGACGTCGAGATCATCTCCAAAATGTGTGAGGAGGAGATCATATGCTGAAAATCACATGTAATCATAATTTTCTTCATAAAAGATCAACACCTAAGAGATTTTCTATTATTTATCAAAGTTTTATCTCGCCAAAGTTAGAGACTGGCAGTCCGTCAACTGAGGTAGCTTCGTCCTGAAGAGACAAAATCCTGTTAAGAAGATCTCGAGCTGCCTCCTCGCCGATACCTCAGTGGACCAAGCACTGATGCTAAGCTCACAGGAGTTAGTATTGGAGTTTCTTTGATGATCAAATCGATCGAGGATTGATTCATTTTGACTCGCCATAGTGAGGGGAAGGTGTGGGAAGAGTTAATTTATGTTTGGTGGAGTTTATGTGAGGTTAGATGGACGTGGTTCTCAGTTTTGAACGGTGATTGATCTCGCTGGTGATAGAGAGCATGAGGGATTCGAGGAAAGGTGTTGGCTACTCGAAATGCACTCAAGATGCTCTTTGTGAAGTTTTAATGAATGGGGAGGAGTATACTCACCTCTGTAAGTGAACCAAGGACTGAGAATGGCTTAAGCTTTGGCAGTTATCTTACCAAGGTAGGTGGCAGGAGATGACAATGGACTGCTGAGGTGGAGGAGCATGAGAGGCTGAGGCAATGGCATGGGCTAACATGTGGTGTACCTCCTCCTCCGAGTGAACCAATGGAAGGCTAAGGGTGAACTCACCCTCTCATGGCTCAAGGCTAAACCTAATAGCCTTGGGTCAGGTTGGTTTAATGGTCCTAGTGTCAAAGAATGGCTAAAGGTGGTTGGAAAGCCTTGGGGAGTATGTGAACCTATCCAAAGGGAGATTTTATCCTATTTAGGTGACTTGGTTCAAGAATTTTGACCCAAATCGGGTTCATCATGGGTTAAGCCCATTTGGGCAGACCCATGGGTCACCAAGGACGAGTCATGCCAAGTTTGGTTGGGTTTGGATGGGGTTGGCTCAATTTGACCCATGTGGGTCAAATGAGTTTCAATTGGACGAGATTGACCAATTTCTTAAATTAGATCAAACCAAGGGTTTGGGTAGGTTTAAATGATCATTTGGAATATATTGGTGCTATTGGTTTGGTTTAATTTGAAGTAGATTTGATTTTGATTCATTTTGGTTCATTTGGGTCAAATGGACTAAGTTGACCAATTTGGTCAAATTAGCCAAATTGGCTTAGGTGGAGGGTTGTTTTAGGTTCAATTGATCATTTAAGAATGATTGTAGGTTTTGGTTTGATTTGTGATGGATTTGGTTTAATTTAACCCTTTAGGTCAGATTGGGCTAAGCATGTTAATTGGGTTGGTTTGACCAAATTGGTTCAATTGAAGGTTGAATCATATTAAATAATCAATACATGATTGATTAGAGGCATTTGTTTCAATCAATTAGTTTTAGGATTTGATTTGACTCAATTTGGCCCTTTAGATCAAATTAGGTCAACTTGGGTCAAGAGACCAAATTGACTTGGTTAGGATCAATTGATGGTACTTGGACAATAAAGGATGACCAACAATTATTATAGAGGAGATTGAATGGGTTCATTTAATCTATTTTCAATTGAATTGAAATTTGAATCAATTTGGTCATTTATGCCACTTTGGCTCAAGTGGACCAATTGGGTTGATTGAGTTGAATTGGATTGAATTTAGAGTCGAGAATAATTCAATGATGGATTTAGAGTTGATTTTATGGCTTTGATTGTAATTGATTTGGGTTTGATTGAATTATGGCTCATTTGGATCCTTTGGGTCAAATGGACTAACTTGGGTTAAGTGGACTCATTTGGTTCAATTGATTTGATTGTAAGTATTGGAAGGGTTTGGAATAGAGTATTGAATAGTTGGAGTGCTTTTGTGAAGATCAAATTGGATTTGGTTTATTTAAACGGGCTTGGGTTTGGTCCATAGGATCATGGTAAAATTAATTTAGGTTAAGGGCTAAGTTAATTTGGCTTGGATTTTGGATATAAAATAAAGTCTAATTGAGGTTGGTTTGATAAGCTTGAGGTTAGTTTTGGATGAGTGGATAAGCATGGGTTGTGATTTAGGCCATATGATAGGTAAGACATATTTGCCCTAAGATATGCCATAAGCTTAGGGTATATCTTCTTAAGTCTCTAGGCTTAGGTTTAGTGTTCCCTTAATTACTATAAATGACTTATCACTAGAGAGATCTTAGTTTTTAGAAGGTTCCTAAGCCTAAGATGAGTAAAGTCAATCCTCACTCCAAAAGTGTGGTCAAGATTAATTAAATAATTTGAGGTGATTTTGAGAAATAATTAAGACCAATGGTCCTAACTGATTTCTCTGATCACTCTTATTATTTTAATGCATAATTAGGCTCACATAATTAATTTCATAATACTTTTTATTTTAATTATTTATTAAATGCATATAATGGCTAATTTAAGTTTGAAAATTTGTATTTCATAAATTACTTCTGAAATTAACTTGAAATAATTATGAAATGAAGAGGTCAACCCATAGAACAATCATACTAATTTTTAAGTTATTTAGCCAAGTAATTAAAGCTTAATTATACTAATTAAGTAAAACTTCAAATCCTAATTAATTACTATACACTTAATAAATTCTGGGGCTTTTATTTTTTTTATAGTCTCATTCATCTAAGTTTTTCAAAATGGGTTTTTTTAAGATTTTTCTATAATTAGTTATTATTTTTCAAAGTTTTGGTCATTTTAATTGATTTTTATACTTATTTAACTGATTTACATAGTCATTGTATTGTCAGCACTTTCCACGTGGCACTGTGCAGTTGGTTATTTAAAATGTCCCTTGTGGCTAATGACTTCGAGGCCGCGATCACACTTTCATCCTTGTTGCTTGATCACATATTCCCATGGATTAAACTAAATTTTCTAACATTTAATCATGATCATCCATTTTAACTATATAGAACAAATGGTGGATAATCCATTATCGACCTTCGGTGAGAGGCGAACACCATTCATCTCTTGTGACTCAACTTGAACTCACCATAGCCTTTTTTATAGTTGAATTGAATCCAAAATGATCATGGAGACATTCTAAAGGGGATCTGACAGTTTGATTTGCATCATAACACTATTTCTTTCACAAATGACCAAAAATCCTACTATTTTCTAAAGTTCACTGGAATTTATCTCGTCAAAGCTAAAGACTATGAGCACAACAATTGAAGTAGATTCTCCTTGAAGAAGCAATGCCTTATTGAAGAAGTCTTGAGATGCCTCCCCATTGATCATCCTCTAGACCAAGCGCCACTGTTAAGTTCACTGGAGTTGGTATAGGAGTGTCTTATGGTGCTTGAATCGAGCGGTTCTCAATTCATTTTGATTCTCTAGTGCTAGAGGAAGGTGTGGGTGAAGTTAATTTGAGTTTTTCTAGAGTTTTGGTGGAGATGAGTGTGAGGGAGGCTCAGGTTAAAGTGGAGCTTGATCTCGTTGATGGTGAGGTGCATATAAAGCTCTGGGAACTTGAGGGATTGGCTTTCATGCGATGAGAATGGTGTGTGTTGAATTTGAATGGGGAAGAAGGTGTATACCATCTTGCCTAATTGAATCAACCTAAATGGTTGATTCATGTCGTGAAAGATGGTTGTTAGTGAGGATGGTAGGAAATGACATGAGACTAATGAGGTGGAGGCCTCTTAGTGGTTGGTGGAGTTTGGTGGCCCGTGATGATGGGAACAAGTCTTGGTGGTTGAACCAAAGGTCCATTAAAGTGAGAGAGACATCACCTTGGTCAATGGATTAGCCTAATAACTTTGGGTCAGATCTAATCAACATTGGAGAGCTCAAGGCATGCTAAGATGGTTGCCCAAGGTAAAAGGAGGGCTTAAACCTTCTTATTTTGGGTTTTTGTCTTATTTGAGATTCTTGGTTCACTTGGTTTGGACTAAATCAAGTTCACAGTGGGTTAGATCCACTTGGGTAGGTCGAGGGGGACCTAACAATGACTCATGTCAAGTTTGTTGGGTTTCAACTTAGTTTGGTTGGGTTTGACTCAATTTGACCTATTTAGGTCAATTTTGGTTCAAATATGTTAGGTTGAAAAATTGACCAAATTGGGTCAAGTGGGTTATTGGATTAAGTTCAAATGATGATTTGGAACTTATTGGTGCAATCAATTTGATTTGAATTGAATTAGATTTGAATTTGACTCATATGAGTTCATATAGGTCAAATGGGCTGAATTGACCAATTTGATCAATTTGGTCAAATTGAATTAGATAAGTGATTGAGTCATATTCGATTCGTCATTTAACATTGATTGGAGGCTTTAATTTGGTTTAGAATATATTTTAGTTCAATTTGACCCTAATTGGACTAAATAGTTCAATTTGATTAGGTTAGTCAAATTTTCTTCAATTAGTGGTTGGAGGGTGTTCAATAATCAATTTATTATTGATTGAAGTAATTGATTCAATCCACTTTGGTTTTGAATGAGTTTTGGCCCATTTTTGCCCCTAAGGCTAAATTAGGTCAACTAGGCCAAAGTAGCTGAATTAGGTTCAATTGATGCAATTGAGTGATTGGACATAGTCAATAATCATTTTGGAAGTAATTAGATGAATTGATTTGATCCAATTTGGACTGAATTATTGACTCAATTTAAACTTTTAGGTCAAATTGGGTCGAGTGAGCCAACTGACTTGATTGGTTCAATTGTGGTCAATTGAGTGTTGGAATATGTTCAATGATGAATTTAAGGTTAATTGATAGTTTTGATTACATTCATTTTGGGTTATATTGAATTTTGACTTATTTAGACCTTTTAGGCCTCATGGGTCAAGTTGGGTTAATTGGACCAATTGGTGTGTTGACCTCACTTTTGGAGTGAGGACTCCTCCTCCATATCCTAGACTTAGGAATCCTCCAGACACTAGAACTTCCCTAATAGTAGAACACTTCTAATGATTAGGAGAACACTAAACCTAAGCTTATAAACTTTGGAAGATGCACCATAAGTTGAATAGGTCCAACCTATCCTATAGCTTAAACTAAACCTATGCATATTCATTCATGAAAAACCAAACCTCAAACCAATTAAATCAAACCCAATTGAATCCCATTCCATATCCAAGCTCCAAGCCAAAATGATTTGAACCCAAATATCCCTTAACTCCATGATCCAATCTTATGGTCTTAACCCAAAGCTCCTTTAATTAAACTAAACCTAATTAATTTTTACAAAAGCACTTTAACCATTCAAATCATCATTCCAAATCCTTCCAAAAAACTTACAACCAAGCCAATCAACCAAATAATTTCAATTAACCCAAGTTAGCCCATTTGAATCCAAAATGTCCAAATGGGACAAAATCTAATTAAACCTAAACAAATTGCAATCAAAGCAATTAATTAATCCTGAATCAATTATCAAACTTAATTCAACCTAATTCAAGCCTATTCAACTCAATTGACCCATTTGGTTCACTTGACCCAAAGTGACCTATATGACTCATTTGATCCAAACTCCAATCCAACCCAAATTGGATTGAACCAACCCATCCAAAACCTTCTACAATGATTGTTGATCACCCTTGATTCTCCAATTACAATCAATTGAATTCAACTAAGTCCATTTGGTCTCTTTGACTCAAGTTGACCCAATTTGACCTAAGAGGCCAAATTGGGCCAAAACTTAATCCAATCCAAATTGATTGAAACCAATGACATAAATCCATTACAAATTGATTATTGAACATGATAAAGCCCTTGGTCAAACCCAATTTGACCATTGAACCATTTAGCCTAAATTGATCCAAAGGGTCAAATTGGTCTAAATCATCCATAAATCTAAATTAATTGAAATCAGCACTTACAATCATCTTCAAATCATCAATTAAACCTAAACCAACACTTAACCCAAGCCAATTTGGTCAATATGACCAAATTGATCAACTTAGCCCATTTGACACATATGAACCCACATGATCTAAATCCAAATCTACTTCAAATCAAACCAAATCAATTGAACATAAACATCCCAAATCATCATTTGAACATGACATAACTTCTAGTTTGACTCAATTTGACCCATGGGCCAACCTAGTCCAATTGAACTCAATTTGACTTACTTGGGTCAAATTGAGCCAAACCCATTCAAACCAAGCTCAAACTCATCCAAACTTGGCATGACCCATCTTTGGGTCACCATGGGTTAGCTCAAACGGAACCCAACCCATTTCAAACTCGAATCAGCCTAAAACCTAATGGGTAAATCCCTCTAAATGAGACAAAATCTCTATTTGGATGGTCAAACCCACTCTCCTCCACTTGGCAGCCACCCTAAGCTCAGATTAGACATGAGGACCATTGGCTCACCTGACCCAAAGATGGTTGGGTCAGCCATGAGCCATGTGGAGGTGAGATAACGCAAGCCTCCCCATTAGAGCACTTGAGGGAGGTGGTACACTCCACCTCAGACCTTGGTAGCCCACTTCCTTCACACAGCCACGCAAGGTGCACCACCTCAACACCTCACTGCCACCCATGGCCGCTTACACCGGACGGACACCTGTGCCGGACGAACGCCTGTGCCGGATGGACGCCTGCCAAAACTAGAGCCAATTCTCACCATTTAATTTGATGGGAAGGAGAGTATACTCCTCCCCTTATCATTTCAAACCACATAGAATCATCTTCAAAGCTTCAGAGAGTTAAGACGAGCCTCCTAGTGCTTTCCCGACATCCCTTGAGTTCCCCATCGTCGGTGACATCAAACCAGAGTGAAACTAAGGGTCATCTCCATCCAACCTCACTTAAACTGCACTAAATCTAAATTAACTTCACCTACACATTTTTTAAGCTCCAGCAAGGTGAAACAAATCGATTCCCAATCGATTCGAGCATGAGAGACCATCCTTAGACCAACTCCGATAATATTTTTGGTGACTCTTGGTCCTCTGAGCAACTAGAGAGTAGGCAAGGCACGAGCTTCCTAGTAGAGCTTCATCTCTTTAAGTTGAAGTTACCTCAATCATTGGACCACCGGTCTTGAGCTCCAACAAAGTAAACTTCGGTAAACCATAAAAATCTACAAAATTGTTGGCCTTTTGTGAAAAAATCATAATTTTGTGCATTTCCAACTGTAGGATCCCCTTTGACCTCTTCTTTGAAGCTTTGGGAGTTGATCCTAATGCTCACAAGCTCTAGTGAGCTCAGATCGAGCGAAGAAGGGTGGACGGTGTCCGTCTTCCATCACAAGGGATGAAGGATCATCCACCGTCCATTTCCCGTGAATGGAATGGATGGAAATGATTCATTTGATTATATTATTTCATTTAATCCTTTAGGAACTGCAGAATTAATCCCCACCGTCTAAGCTAAAATTGGATAGTGAGGACGAAAGCGCGTCTGCCGCCGCTGACTTAGCATACCACATCAGGAAATTTAAGTGGCTAATCCCGCGTCGCCACGTGGAAAGCATCGCCATGTCAGCTCCAGCGTGGCATTGATGGGATTAGAGATTAATTAGGCTTAAAAGTGTATTTAATTGCTTAGAACTTCATAAATTTATAACTAATTATATAAAATCAAAAAACACAAGTAAACCCATTTTGGGAAGGGTAAATAGAGGGATTTTAATTAAAATGATTTCATTAAGTTTTGAACAGTGAACAGAGTTTAATTAGGGCTTGAAGGTTTTCCTAGTTACCTTAATTAAGCTCTAATCACTTGGTCAATTGATCTCGAATTTGAAATATTGATTTAGTGGGACGTCATGTGTCTCCCATAATTTTCTTAGGATTTATTAGCTAGGTAATTTGGAGAATTTAAAATTTAAACTTAATTATCCTCTTAAGTAATTTAATAATTATTAAAAAATGTCAAAATAATAAATATTCTATAGTTAAAGATTATTAATTGTTGATTAGCAGTGAAATGAGGAGGAGAGATGATTAGGGCCTCTTTCTTAATTATTCTCCCAAGTCCATTTCATAAAGAGGGTTAATTAATGCATGAAGTTAATTAAGGACTTAATTAAATCATTAATTATAAAATTAAATCAAATTAAAATAATAACTAGATCAGATAATCTAATTTCAGTTTGTGGGTTTCCCTTTATGTGTTCAGCATAAAGATGCTTAATAAAATTATGATTAACACATGGATGTGGAAAAATCATATAAGTACTTAATTAGATTCTCTAATTTAATTAATATTTAATTATAAGCCTCATTACATTAGGTCCCCAAATTCATTGCAATTTTAATTTTCTTGTTTGCATATCATTAGAATCTTATGGTTAAATGATTAATCAAATTAAAAAAGCATAGGAAAGGGAAAATAAATGATTTGCTTAATGATTCAAACTTAATCAACTCATAAAACTTACTTAATTACTTATCTTTAAACACACTAAATTACCAACATGGGATGGGGTAAAAACAACAAATACTTCCTCCACTTTGAGTTCATTAATTCAAAACCAAAAATCAAACTTATTAGGAAGCTTTGGTTTTCCATAAAAGATTTTATTTAATGTGATTGTCTTTAGGAATTAATGTAGTTGAATGAATTGAGTTGAAGTGTTCAACTATTCCTTTCAACTATCATAAATGTTGTATGTCATTTGATATCATGCATTCATATCTTTCAAATCAAAGGAAATTTATTTATGTGTAAGTCGCATGTGTTGGATTAAACTTATTATTTGAGTGGATATTATCACTAAAAACATCTCAAAATTATTTTTAAAGTTATAAATTGATAATGAAAATATGAAGTGATATTAGCTATGAATATATATAGGATTTGCATATGTTTATAGCCTAAGCATGTCAAAGTGTTGCTTTATTTCCTATGTTCATGCATATGTTGACATGTGTTTAAATGTTAGTAAATATATAGTCTGGACATTCCGAGAATACAAGGCTTTAAGTAGTCCCAAGGAAGTTTTAGATTATCTCACTTCCTTGGTTTTCCAATAATGAGTACTTGATTTCATTCATATGTGTGCATGTGCTAAAATTTGGATAGAGCTTTGTTTCATATGTATAAATAATTCAGCCAAAAATATAATCTTTTGCATAATTTTTATTCTCATGATTTTGTGTACATCCATATGTATTTAAGTAACAAGTATATAGTCTGAACGTCTTGAGAATATGAGGCTTTAAGTAGCCCCACGAAGGTCATTGATTATCTCACTTCCTTATTTAAACAATGACACATACTTACTTACATCTTTTATACATGTGTGTGTATTTGATTAAAGAACAAAAATCCCTTTTTCTACCAAAAATGTATGCATTCATAACCATTTAAGTGTGCCAAAAATACATTGCATGTATAGGTGTATTAAGCCTTAAATCATATGCATGTTATTGATGATGAAATGGAATGGTGCAACACAATCTATGTGATAGTAATTCAATTACATTAGTCTTAAGATGTCTTCATGATAAATAGAATTCTTTAAGGTTAACCTAAACTTAGGATTAATAAAACATTTAATAAAATATTCATTAAAAGAAATCAAGTCATAATAATGTGCCCTTTAGAAATAACTAAGGATAAGGATGGAGGAGATTAAGCCTCCTTCCTCTCTTTACAATATTTAGAGGCTAAGTGAATATATAATGAAACAAACAAAACACAAATTAAAATTTGCAAATATTCTAAAAAAACTTAAATTGAAATCATCCATCATGTTAAATTAGATAATTCCAAACTTAGAAAATTATAATTCTAATTACTAGTTAAGACATACCACACTAAGCCTAAGAATACACACTACAATGCTAAGTCACCACTTCTAGCTTTAAGATAGGATGGTGTATATAATGATGTTGTATTTTATTTTTTTGTGTAATATTTTAGACTAGATGTTAGGATTGTGGAACATAGATTGAATGTTAGGCTATTTTTGGCCTAATATTATTTTTCTATAGGGGATTATACTAATGGGGTTGCTAAAAATAAATATAAGTGCTTTGCTTGCAGGTTGCTTAGCCCCTTAACATAATCTATAATTATGATAGGTGGGGTTGGTTACCCATGTGCGGGGTGTTAAGTCCAAATTATGAATTATAATTGCTTAGGAATGTATATTTGTTTAGCTAACATCTGTTTTACCGGTGTAGTTAGATTTATTTTTTCATAAAAAATATATAGTTTTGCAATAGGAATTAGGATTAGTGTTATAAGGTTTAGAATGAATAGTGGCTAGAAAGCATAGTCATGGGAGGCCATTTGAAGCCTCGTAACACACTCAAATCAAGAAGAAAAGAAAGAAGAAAGAAAGAAATGGAGAATGAATACCCCCATGACATTTAATTTAGTTTTAAATTATAATATTCCTTTATAATTCAGATTGTATAAGGGTAGATCTCGGCTACACATTTTTCTCTTTTTTGGGAAGTACGGTGGTACCCGGGCGCACCAGCCTCTTATTTTATGAAATTTTTGAATGATTGTTGTTATGTTTAGATTGTGCAATAGAATAACATAATTTTCATTGTTTTTTAAGATTGATGTTTGAATGTGTAGTTTGGATGCGGTAGGTGCTTAGGATAAAATTTATTTATTTATCCGATTAATAACTCATAATTAAAAGTTTAAAGCAACTTTCAACCTCATTTTAATACCTAGGATATAATCAAGGTAATTAATAGATTTAATAACCGCTTAGCTGAATGATGAATGTCACATATCATACATATCATCTTATGCCACTCTTGAATTAGGAGGGTCTATGTTATTGCATTTTAGGGAACGCTTGACCTATGAGAGCACCCCCTCATGGTAGAGATCTCCCTCTCTATTGACCTCACTTTTGGAGTGAGTTCTCAACTTCCTCATTATAGATCTAGGACTCTTATAGACACTAAGAGCTCCTTAGTCTTAAGACACTTCTAGTGATTAGGTGAACACTTAACTTAAGCCTAGAGACTTAGAAGAGTTAGTTACTAGAATAGGTTGTGCCCTAGGGACTTAGGAAAACTTTCCTACCCTATGGCTCAAACTCAATTTATGCTTCCATCCTCAAACCAAATCTCAAATTAAAATCCAAATCATAAATCAATTCTAACTCCAAATAATTGAAATCCATGACCAAACTTGAATTCAAAATCCTTCCTAAGCCCTTAAATTTTATCATATGGACTTAGCCTTAATCAAATCCAAATCAATCTCAATTCATTTTATTTTCTCAAATATCAATTCAATCTCCAATCAAAATTAAATTCAAATCCAACTTCAAATGATTCAATCTAAATGATCTAAATCAAATCAAATTAAATCAATTCTCTACTTAAGCCCTTTTGACCTACATCCATGAACTTGGTTAAATTTGATTCAAAATCACTCTAAACTCAAGTGATTTTCTCATGAATCATTTATATCTTCATTTATATTCTTAAATATAAATGAAATATAAAATTAAATAGCCAAAACCAAATCCAAAATCAAACCAAAATCTAATTTATACTTTCTAAGCCAATTCCTTGAACTTGGCTAATTCATATCCAAATCAAGTCAAAATCAATAGATTTTCTTTTGAATCAATCATTCCTTCAATCATCTATCCAAATATAAATGAAATCTATAATCATCAAGCCAAATCAAAATCAACTTAAGTCAAATCCAACCTAGCCTATTTGACTTGAAATGTTCAATTGTACCAAAACTCATTTGAACCCAAAACAATTGCAATTAAATTTATATATCAATCTCAAATTCATATATAAACTCAACCAAATCAAACCCAAAGTGGCCAATTTGACCTACATGAAGAAAAATCTAATTCAATTCAAATTAAAGTGAATTAAGCCAATCCAAACTTCTTGTCATTATTGCTGATCATCTTAGGTTAATCAATTATCATGAATTGGGTCAAACGAGTGCACCTAGCCTGTTGACCAAGTCAACCCTTTAACCCATATGAACCCAAACTAGCTAAATTATAACATAAACCAAATCAATTGCAACCAATAGCTCAAGTTCATTCCAAATTGATTATTAAACTTGATCGAATCCTCAATTGAGCCTAATTTAACTAATTGGTCAACCTAACTCAACTTAGCCCAAATTGACTTTAAGGGTCAAATCAATTTAAAACCCAATCAAATCTAAATTGCTCTTAATCAAAGCCTATAATATATTCCAAATGATCAACCAATCCCAAACTAAGCTATGATTCAAATCAATTTGGTCAATTGGGTCATATTGGTCAATTTAGCCTAAATTGACCAAAAGGATCAAATTGGCCAAAATCTAAATTAAACCAAATTGATTGAAACCAATTGAACCAATATACTCCAAATGATCATTTGACATAGACCTAACCCTTGGTTTGACCCAATTTGACCAATTGATCAACGTAACCCATTTTGACCCAATTTGGCCCAAATGGGTCAAATTGACCCAAATTAAACCAAATGAACTCCAAATGACATGAAATTTTGTACAATTCATGTTTGACTCATTTCAAGTCCTCTCAAATAAAATTTAATGTCAAATGACCACTTTTTTCTTAGGCCAAGGGCATCCCATGAGAAAAGAGACTTGCCCAAGTGGTCATTTCTCTTCCTTGGCCATGTGATACTCATCCATTAGTCCACATAGGCACCAAGGACACTGATCATCTGATCCAAGAGGTAGTTGGTGCAGCCATGACTCATTGGGAGGTGAATTCACCTCACTCTCATTTTCATTCTTTTGAGCTCCCAAACCAACCAACAATCATTCCCACTTTATTTTGGGGTGAAAAAAACTAAAAATAAGTGGATTTTTCGTAAAGAAGCGGCAACCACTGGTTCATAGATCATTTCAGAGCGAAGGTGAAGGTCTAGGCTCATTCAAGGCTTCTTCTCCCCACTCAAAAGCATGTTTGGATCATCAGTGCCACCGAAAACCATTCTCGGTGAGGTAATCTTCAAAAACCCATAGTCGACTTTAAGATTTCTTGCTTTTTGTGATGATTTTTGTGAGATTATATGATTTTTTTTCTTAGAAATACCTCGCATTCTTTATTTTATACAATCTTAACACAAAATAGAAGTTTTTTTTTTGGTGTGAATTACTTTGAAAATGAGCTCATTTGGATGAAGTTTCGAGTAGATTTTGTATTTTTTTTTCTTCTGTTTACTATTCAACCGCCAAAATGCATAGCAACCGTTCGATCCCATGATTTGTGGGATTGGACAACTTAGATCACATGCGATCTGAGCATTTCTGCTCTTTGATCTTACGAATCAGATCTTGTCTATCCGATCTGCAATCGAACAGTCTGAAACAAATCACACGCCACTTTTTTCTCCCTAGTTTTCCACTCTTGAGCCATATCAGCGCCACGTGGACCAGTTGGGCGGCACCGCGTGCCACATGGAACCATAGAGTCCAATCGCATGGTGCCAAGTGGAATAGCATTTCCAAGTCAGTGTTGTGCGCGGTGCTGACTGGGTTAAGTCAGAAAATTCATATTTTCTAATTTTAAAATTTATTTAAATTACCTGAAAATTTAAAAATTTATAGAAAATAAAATACTTAACGAAAAATTTTAAATAAGGGCTCGTTGGATTTGGCTTTTTGAGAGGAGTCCAACAAACCTAAAATCCCCAAATTTTACAAAATATGTTAAGCTTAATTTGAGTTTTAGTAAAAATTAAATTTCATTAATTAAATAAAAAATACACATCACATTAAGTTGAAATTTTTAGGGATTGAAATTGAAGTTAAAATCAACATAACATAAAACTTTCAAATTAAATGACTTCTAGAATGGAGATATTAAATTTTAAATTTCAAATAATTTATTTTTATAAAATAATTAACAGACTTCATAAAAATCATGTTAATCAACTAAAACTTTAAAAAAACATAAATAATTATAGAAAAATTTTTTTTTAAAAAAAGACTCATTTTAAAGATATTTCATAGGAGATTAGTTTAAAATTAAAAGGCTTAAATTGGGTTTAATTGAAAATTTAATTAGCTTAATTACTCCCTAATTACCCAAATAATTAAGCTCAAACTTTTTAAGTTTGATTAATGGGATGACCTCTATCTCCAATAATTTTTTTGAGATTTATTGCATGGTTAATTAGGAAAATTGCTTCTCTTAGTCTTAATTACACTCTTAATTAATTAGGTGATTAATTAACATGCTAAATAGTAAGAAAATTATTAATTAAACTTGTTAATCATTTTGAGATAGTGAATGGACATGGTAAATGAGATTGGGACCTCTTTCCCATTCATTTTCCTAAGTTCATTTCACTTGACTTGAAATCAATTAATTTGGGATTAATTAATGGTCTAATTCATTAATTAAATAGCTTAATTAATTAAAGTGAAATCATAATCATTTTGAAAACTTATCTAATTAAGTTTCTTGGGTAGTGCTTTGGTAGTTCAATAACCTAAAGAGATAGCTAATGAAATTATGGTTAGCCCACATGTGTGAGAAAACCATAAGAGTAATTAAGAGTGCTCCTTAAGTTTAATTAATTAATATTTATGAGCTAATTGCATTAGGCCACTTTCATTTCATAGGAGCATTGCTATTTACTTTTCTATGTGGTTGCACATCATATTAACTCATACTTGTTTAATTAATTACCTTAAGGAGACATAGGTAAGGGTTACTTAATTTATTTAATACTTGTTTAACTTAATCAAACTATAAAATTAACCTAATTATTTTTCATTAAATTAAATTAACTCACGCATGTGGGAAGGGGATAAGAATTAGCAAAGCTCTCTCACATTTCTTAAATCAAATCAAATATGAAAATGAAATATCCTTAAAGAACTTTGGTTTATTTAAAATAATCTTATTTAGTTTGATTGTACTTAGGACTTAGTTGATTTGAATGAAATCACATGTTTATGTTGTTATCTTTCCTTCCAATCATGCTAAATATTGTATGTCATATGATTTATGCATTCATCTCTTTTAAAATTAATTAAATAAAAATGATTCCTTTCTTGTCAAATTGCATGTGTTGATTTAAATTAAAAATATGTGTGACTAGTATCACTATTAGATCTCAAATATATTTTCAAAAGTTTATTAATGAATGAACATACATATGTATTATAAATTTAGTTATATATACATAGGAAATGTAAGTGAATATAAATTTAGTGTATGAAATAAAGTCTCTTCCTTACATTCATGTGTTGATATGTATAAGTAAGAATGTTAGAGGTATATTAGTCTGAACCCAGGGACGCATGACTTTAAGTAGCTCCAAGGAGGTTCCTACCTCGTTCCCTTGGTGTAGAATAATGGTGACATACTTGCTTTATTTCACTCTCATGCATTTGGACATTAGAATTTAGATAGATCTTTAACTCATTTACACAAAAGTAAATCAATCAAATCAAAATTACAATTTTTGCATGGTTTTATATTCTTGTGTTATTTGTACATCCACATGTATCTAAGGATAGTGATATATTAGTCTGTACATACGGACGCACAACTTTAAGTAGCCCCAAGGATGTTCCTACCTCATCTTTTAGTGCAGAACAATGGCGTCGTACTTGCTGAAAACTTTTATACATGTAGATGTGTACTTAGCTATTGAATGAAAATCCCCCTTTTTCTATTAAAAAGACATGCATTCATATTTTGTTTAATTGGTTGAGTTGATTAGTCATGTGATTTAAAGTTTTTTCTTTATGCTTTTTCATAAGAATTTTGATAGAGCTTTAAATTAATATGGCAAAATAATTTAACCAAATGAAATATCAATTCCAAATACATTTACATACATTCATCATTCAAGTATGCTAAAATATGTATTGCATGTATAGGTATATTTAGGACTTAATCATATGCATCTTATATATGATGAAAAGAAATAAATAAACAAGTGTTATGTGATAGTAATTCATTCTAATTAATTTGAAGATGCATTTCTTATTGAATGAGTTTATTTAAAGTGAACCTAAATTTAGGATTAATTAAATTATATGATAAGTCATTCACTAAAGAGAATTGATTAATTAATTGACTTTATATGTGATTTAAGGTTGGGATGAAAGAGAGTGATCCTCTCTTTTCCTCTCTTTATAACTCTTTATTATTTTGTGTAGGTCAAATGAAATAAAATAAAATGTTAATTAAGAGCTTACAAATTAATTAAACAACTTGAAGTGAAACCTCCCTTTAAATTGAATCTTTCTACACTTAGAAACTATAACTCTAAAGCCGAGTTAGGACAACCACACAAGGTTTAATACACACACATTAGGTTAAGTCACCACTTTTTATTTTATGTTAAGACGGTGCATGGTTTGATATATGTTGGGTTTTGTGATGTATTATTTTAGACTGGATGTTATGGTGTATATTTTGTAGACTGGATGTTAGGTCATTATTAGCCTAATTATGTTTTTTATAGGGAATTGTGCTTAAGGGTCCACTCGAAAATAAATATAAATACTCTCTTTGCAAGTTGCTTAAGCCCCTAAGCATAATCCAAGTTAGGACAGGTGGGCTTGATTACCATTGTGTAAGGTGTTAAGTCTAAATTATAAATATAATTATTTGGGTGGAATGTATGTTTAGCTAACCTTTATTTTGCAGGTGTAGTTAGATTTATTTTTCTATTTTAATGTAATTTTGCAATTAGAAATTAGGATTAGAGCCAAGGGGGAATTAGGATGAGCATTGGCTAGAAAGACTATGTCTTGTTTTCCATGTGATGCCTTGAAGTGAGTCAAATCAAAGAAGCAAAGAGAAGGAAATAAGATATGAAGATATGAAGAATGAAGACCTCCATGACATGTATTCATTCTTAATTGTAATTATTTTTTTATAATTCGAGCTGTATAAGGGTAGAGCTTGGCTACTCATTTTTCTTTTCGGGTTGTACGGTGGCATCCGACCGCACCGATCTTTTATTCTTTTGTGCCAGCTTTATAAATTATTTGATAATTTGTTTATATTAGGCACTAGAAATTGCATGCCTCTTATAGTTTCTTTATGATTAGTGTTTGTTATATGGCTTGGATGCGATTAAGCTCTTAGGAAAAAATAAATTTTCTATCCAACTACAACTCATAATTGAATTTTTTTTAAAATAACTCATAACCTCACATAAAGCCTAAGCATTAAATCAAGATAATAAAATATTTAGCAACCCCTTAGCTGGATGTCGTATTGTTAATATCATGCATGTCATTTTGTTTTGCTCTTGCAAAGAGAGGGTTTTCATCTTTGTCATATAGGGAAAGGCTTGACCTTTGAGAGCCTATGATGGAAAATATGCTTTCTCTTTTGATTTAGCCCATAACCCATTTCATCATGCATTTAGGCATATAAAATTCCAAAGCCTTTGTCAAATTCAAGTGTTCATGCATTTAGGCATATAAAATCCTAAAGCCTTTGTCAAATTCAAGTGTCAAAAATCAAATAAAAGTTGATAAAATTTTCATTAGGCTAAGTCATTATTAATACCACTAATGCTCGAGTCTCTTAGGGTGTGGGTTTAAGGACTTTAGTTTTCTTTCTAAATAATAACAACCTAAACATCTTGCAAAACATAAGACTTGCCTACATAGTTTTAAATCGTAGAAGGAGTTAGCTGACTGCCACTCCAAGCGGGTATAAGTCCAGCAGTTGGGTGGTTTACTCTCTCTTCTGAAGATAAATAATATACCTATCTTTTGCCTTAGATATAGGTCATGTTTTGACCCTTGCTAAAGCTCCCTAAATTTAGAATCTGAGATTGATGTTTCTCTTAGAGGCTACAATTGATGTTTCTCTTAGAGGCTACAAGCATAAATACTCACCTATTAGGCATTTTCACAATCTTGTATTATGAAATTATAAGTCCTAGATTTCTAATAAAATTTTAACTCAAATATATAATTCTCCTCAATTTTAAACATATAAAACCCAATCATAGGATAGTTTGCGATGCTCATTAGGCTTCCTAGTATCATCCCCTACTCATCTCCTTTTGGCTTCGATAATAATCTCTTCTTTTGATCTATCTCATTTGATCTTCCAAATATAACCAATTTATTGATAGTCTTATCTTTGAATTCTTTGGAGACAATAATTGCTTACTTTAATCGAGAGTATTCCTAAAGAACTCATATTTCTTAGGATGTAATTAACATAGGAAACTTTAGAACTCAGTTTAAATAACCATGTTTTATTCATCCATATAAAGTAGGGGGAAAATCTCTGGTACATTCGAAGACCCATCATGATTCTAATTGATCCTTAAGAAAAATGATTCCAATTTAAAGATAAAACATAAGATAATTTAATAATATAAATAAATAATAGAACTGTGATTAAGGCTAGATTCATAAATAATTATAAAAAAATCTAAAAAATACAAATAAATACACTATGAAAAGGTAAAACATAGAAGAATTCAACAAAAATGATTCCAATAGATTTTGAACTGTGATTAAGGCTTAATTATGGTTTGAGTATCTTTCTAATTAATTATATTAAGTCCTAATTACTTAGGCAATTAGTCCCAAATTTGGCATGATGATTTAATGGGATGACCTTTGCATCCCATGATTTTCTTGGGATTTATTGGTTAGGTAATTAAGAAAATTTGAAATTCAAACTCTAATTACTCTCTTAATTAATCTAATGATTAAATAAGGTTCTAAATAATGAAAATTAATTAATTTAACTTCATTAATCACTAATCAATAGTGATATGATGAGGAAGAGTGATTATGACCTCTTTTCTAATTACTTTTTCAAATTCATTTCATTAAAGAGAGTTAATTAATGTGAGGTTTAATTAAGAGAATAATTAATCAATTAATGGTCAATTCAAATCAAATTAAAATTTGAATCACTTCAGATAACTAATAATGAAATTAAGGGTTTCTCTTTATGTGTTCAATAACTTAAAGATCCTTTAGAAAATTATGATTAACCCAAAAGTATGAAAAAATCATAAAAGTATCTAATTAGATTCTTTGGCTTAATTAATTTTCAATTATAAGCCAATTGCATTAGGTCCTTTAGGAGCATTGCAATTTTATTTTCCATCATGTTCATGTTATTTTTGGCTCATGATTAAATGATTAATTAAATTAAAGAAATGTAGGAAATGGTGATTAAATAGATTGCTTGATGATTTAATTTAATTTAATCATAAAATTCAACTAATTATCTTTCCTTAAACAAATTAAGATTACCAACATGGGAATGATATTAAAATAGAAAATGATTCCTCTTCTTTGAGCTTATTCAAAATCCAAAAAAAAAAATCAAATTAATAATAAACTTTGGTTTTCTGTAAAAAAATTTATTTAATGTGATTGTCCTTAGGAATTAGTGTAGTTGAATGAATCATATGGTTATGTTTGGTTATTATTTTTCAATCACTTTTAAATGTTGTATGACATGTGAGCTCTTGCATTCATATTTTCAAATTTAAATGAACCAAATAGATTTTACTTATGTAAGCTTGCATGTGTTGGCTTAATTTTATCATATGTGTGGCTACTATCACTAATAAATCCAAATTTATTTTTCAAAAGCTATAAGTTGATAACAATATTTGGAGTGATATTAGTTATGAATTCATATATGATTTTCATGTGTTTATAGCTTAAGCATGTGAATGTGAAGCCATCTTCCCTATGTTTATATATGAATTTACATATGTTTGAATGATAATAAGTATATAATTTGGACTTCCTGAGAACACAAGGCTTTAAGTAGGCCCAAGGAGGTCATTTGATTATCTCACTTTCCTTATTAACAAAGGCACGCATTTATTTAATTTCATTCTTATGTATATTTATATTAGAATTTAGATAGAGCTTTAATCTACATGTATACACAATTCAACTGAATAAAACACAATCTTTTGTATGGTTTTTTTATTGTAATTATGTATACATTCATATGCTTTAAGTTGCATCAATGAGGCCATTTAATTATCTGACTTTCCTAATTAACAATGACACATACTTGCTTAAATCTTTTATACATGTATATGTGTGTTTAATTAGGGAATGAAAATCCCTTTTTCTATTAAAAATACATGCATCCATAATCATTTAAACATAGAAAAATGTATTATATATGTTTGAATGATGATAAGTATATAGTATGGACATCCCGGAAATACGAGGCTTTAAATGGCCCTAAGGAGGTCATTTAATTATCTCACTTCCCTAGTTAACAAATGCACGTACTTATTTAATTTCATTCATATGTATGTTTGCATTAGAATTTGGATAGAGCTCTAATTTACATCTATAAATAGTTCAATTAAGTAAAATATAATTTCTAAATGTATGCATCCATAATCATTCAAGTATGCCAAAATATGTTGTATGTATAGGTACAGTAAGTGTTAAGTCATATGCATGTTATGGGTGATGAAAAGGAATGACATAACATGTTCCATGTGATTGTAATTCAACTACATTAATCTTAAGATATCTTTCATATTGAATAAGACCCTTTAAGGTTAACCCAAACTCAAGATTAATAAAATATTTAATAAATTATCACTAAAGAAAATTAAATATAGCAATGTGCTTTAGAAAGTGGTTTAAGGTAGGGATGAAGGGGGTAAACCTCTTTCGTCTCTTCATAATACTTAGATGCTAAGTGTAAATCAAATGAAACAAAACAAAACATAAATCAAAATTTGCAAACTATCCAAACAACTTGAAATGAACATTTTAGACTGGATGTTAATGTGTATGACTCGTAGACTGGATGTTAGGTCGTTGTTAGCCTAATATTATTTTCTATAGTAGATTATGTGTGATGTAATATTTTAGACTGGATGTTAGGGTGTATGACTCGTAGACTAGATGTTAGGCCATTGTTAGCCTAATATTTCTTTCTACAAAAGATTATGCTAAAGGGGTCACTTAAAAATAAATATAAATATTCTCTTTGTAGATTGCTTATGCCTCTAAGCATAATCCAAGTTGTGACAGGTGAGCTTAGTTACTCATATGGAGTGTGCTAAGTCCAAATTATGAAATATAACTACCTAGGATTATATGTATGTTTAGCTAATCTCTATTTTATAGGTGCAGCTAAAAATACTTTTCATAAAATATAATTTTGTAAAATGAATTTGGATTAGTGCTATAGTGATTAAGATGAATTGTGGCTAAAAGGCTTAGTCCTAGGAGGCCCTCTGATGCATCTAGAGCAAATCAAATCAAAAGAAGGAAGGAAGAAAGAAGAAATGAAGAAGTGAAGACCCTCGTAGCATGTATTCAATTTCAATTGTAATTTTTTTGTAATTTTGAGTTGTATAAGGGTAGAGCTCGGCTACCTAATTTTCTCTTTTTCAGGGTGTACAGTGGTTCCTAGCTGCACCAGCCATTTATTCTTTCACGGTAGTTTATAAAAATGATTGATATTGTGTTTAGTTTGTGCATCAAGATTGCATCTTTTTCATAGATTTTTAATGATCTATGATTGAATATGCAGCCTAGATGCGATAGGCTCTTAGGAAACACATAATTTTTCTACCCCCACCAACAACTCATAACTAATTTTTTTAGACAACTCAAAATCTTATTTTAAAGCTTAGGTCATAATCAAGATAATAAAAAGATTTAGCAACCCCTTAGTTGTATGTTGTATGTCTCACATCATGCATATCATATTATTTCCCTCTTGAATAGGGATGGTCTCCACTATTGCATGATAGGGGAATGCTTGACCTGTAAGGGCACCCCTTATAGTGGAGAACACCTCCTCTCGCTAATTTAGCCAATAATCAAATTTCATCATGCATTTAAGCATAAATATCCTGAAGCATGTGTCCAAAATATTGTATTAAAATGACATAAAATTTGAAAAGATTTTGCATTTAGACTAAGTCATTTAATCATGACAGTCATGCTCCAGTCTCTTAGGGTATAAGTGTAGGACTCTAGTCTCTTTCTAATTAAATAATAGCTTAAACCATCTTGCAATTTTATAAGACTGGCTTACATGGTTTTAAGTTGTAGAAGGTGTTAGTTGCTGGCCACTCCATGCAGTTGTAAGTCCAGAAGAGTCAAACAAGTCTATCTTCTCTTGTGGAATAGACCATAATGTCCCCTTTTATCTTAGATTTAGGTCATGCTTCTAGCTTGTGCTAAAGCTCTCTAGATTTAAGATCTGAGGTTGCTTATTTTCTTCAGAATACAGTCATACATCCTCACTTCTTAGGCATTTCTACAACCTTGTGTTGGTGGATTATACGCCCTAGCATTCTAATAAAATTTCAACTCAAACAAAATAAATCCTCTCACTTTCAAACAGATAAAGCCTCACCATAGGATAGATTGGAGTGCTCACTAGGCTTCCTAGTATCATGAGTACTTCTTACTTATGTTCCTTTGGATTCTGAAATAAGTCTTTCTAATTGAACATTCCCAATTGATTTTTCAAAATATCCAATTCATTGATAGTCTTAACCTTTAAATCTTTGAAGATAATAATTGACTACTTTAATCAAGATTTTTCTTAGGAAATCTCATTTCCTAGGATGTAATTAAATATGGAGGCTTGCCTCCATAGGGAACTTAAGAACCTGACATAAAATAAATCATGCTTTACTTTTTCATGTAAAGTAGGGGAATAATCTCTGCATATATAAAGACCCATCATGCCTTAGGAGTCCTTATTAAGTGATTAGGTTCATTATATGATGATGTTTATATCTTTTGAGATAGTACATCATACCTCAATATTACACCCGATCACTTCAATAAGTACCCACTATGATTTACGTGATGTCTATACAACCATCCAAAAATAAACACCACAAATAATAAATTTTTCCTTTCAAACATATAAAGCATCACCATAGGATAGATTGTAATGCTCACTAGGCTTCCTAATATCATGAGTGATTCTTACTTATCTTCATTTGGAATCCAAAAACAAGTCTTCCTAATTGAACTGTCTATTTGATCTTCCAAAAATACCAAAATCCCTTGATAGTTTTGCCTTGAACTCTTTGGAGATAACTGATTGACTACTTTAATCAAGAGTTCTCTTAGGAAATCCCATTTCTTAGGATGTAATTAACTTTGGCAATTGATCTGGAAAAGGCAATTATTTGGCCTCTCCTTGTAGACTAGCCACCTTGTTGATTTTCTTCTCAAATATCTTTATGGTGAAGACCTTAAGCATGGTGGCGACCGGGCCATGGATATTATTTAAAAGAATTTCAACGGCATGCTATTCAGACAGCTATGGTTCACACATCATACTCAAGTTGCATCATCAGAGAACATAATCAACAAGTGACTCACCGGAGTACTATTAAGCTACAATGAGATCACCTATAGTAACCCTTTGTTGAGCTCCAATAAATCTCTTGATGAAGAGTTGCTCTAACTTAGCAAATATCTTTACTAAACAATTGGGCAGTTCAGCATACCAATCAAAGCAATACCCGTTAGGCTATTGACAAAGAATCTAAAGAGTAAAGTGTCACTGCCTTCTAGGTTACAACAATTGACCCTAAAGTGAGCTATATGCTGCCTCAGATTTCCATTATCATCAAAGCTTTTGAAGGAAGGAGACACGAACTCCTTGGGATATTGGATAACATCAAATTCCTCTAGGTAGGGTCTACCCTTTGGAACCGATGATCCTCCCTGGGCTTGAGCCAAGGCTTTCCTTCACCTTCTTCTCAATAATAGATTTCAGATATTTTTCATGTATAGAGGTATTTTCCACTACCTTCCTATACAAACTAGTGCTACCTTGCTCAACAGAAGGTAGAGTCTTAATTGGATCTAAGACATGCACTAGTTCAGGCTTACTAACATCAAATGTGCTAGGATGAACTAGAAGGGCTTGCTTCTGAAGCACTGATATTGCTGCCAATAAGTCCTGCAACTACTGTGCCATCCTATCAATCTGTTCATTTTTCTACCTTAACTGAATTTGGAGGTGATGGGCTTATTTTGCGGTGTCTCCTTGATCAACCTCATCTCCTTCCATAGCCTGTTGGTCCCTAAGAAGAGAACCTCTAGTCTTGACCATGCGTATGCCAGCTGAATCCCCCATCAAGTCATCTTCGTTGGGATCAAAGCTGGCTCTTTCTTCATCAGACCATGCATACTCTAATATCTCCTTTTTCTCCATAAAATAGTGTGCAACTATCTCATCTAAGGAATGATCTAACTTTGTAGATATGGACCTCACTTGAAGCTGGGGAGTCAATCCTTTACGGATTATACTCACTAGAAGAATGGTGATCCTAACTGATGCTAGCTCTAATAGGGGTAACAATCTTGGGATGATCCTCGCCCTTCTTGCGCCTTTGTACTTATCTAGACTATCCATGATACTTAGTCACCATTTTCACATCAGGTGAATGGGTGGGTTGGTGAAGGAGCGACCACGATGCTCGGGTCACCACTCCTTCGCACCACCATTGGGGCGAAGGTCGAGAAGAGCTTCGACCACTACCACAATAAGGTGGGGTAGGAAGGTAGGATCCCGCCAGCCATAGCGGATCACCAGCAGTGCGTTTCTCCCCGGATGCGGCCTTCATGGCCTTAGCTAGAATGGGTGATGCAGAAACCTACATTGGCGATGGCGGATGTGGGGTGGAGCGGTGGGGTGGAGACACCACCGACTCTTTGGGTACATGAGCTGCCCTTCTGTGATGGATGGTACCCATGAGGAGGATACTATCAGTGTGATCGGTTCGGGTAGCGTACCGAGCTGTAAACTCCACCAAAATAGAAGGAGCTGACTGGCGGCTGAACCTCCGTTGCTCTCTGCTAGTGATGTATGATGTATGGGCCTCACGAGTCCTCTTTTATCGGATCTGCCTCCCTACACTGTGGGGGATAACATATCATAAATTAAACTGAGCACCAGACTTTGAGCATTCATATGCTCCACCTACCTAGCGAAGAACATAGCGAAGGCCGATGTACGACCTCCTACCCTAAGAAACTGTCTATTACATATGCACCACTGGAGGAGGTGATGAACAAATCCTCCAGGCATCCTCTCTATCTGATCCTGAGAGAGGATGAAACTGGTTCTCTATAACCAGTGGTGATGTAATCATAGTAGACTCATCTGTGGCTGACCTAACAGCTGTCTCTAACTCTCTGGCTATCATGGTATGGAACCGTTTGACCATACAATTTTTGTTTTGGAGTTGGCTGCTAGTAGGACGAGAGGAGTGTAAGCTAAACCTGTACTCAAATGTAGGGGAGGCAATCCCTGAAACCAGGGGAGACTTACCCTTATAAGGTATAGATGACAGGGTGCTAGCTCGCACCGGGGCAACGTGGGCAACTCTAGGACGTACTGTCACTGGAACTATAACTGCTGGTACTAAAACTACTAAAGGCTATGGTATTGCCACAGCTTTCCTCTTCAGTGAGGAAATCTCTGAATCTGAGCGTAAGTCTACCCTAATGACCGACTTCTGCCTGGCCAACCTCTTCTTGCTGACTGTTGTGAGGGGAATTCCCTCACATGTGATCTTGGCTCCCTCAAAGCCATGGATAAAGTGGATCAAATGGGTATGATCCAAGCAAGGGAAGTCAGCCTGGTCCAAGGCTAGATCCATGCCGTGAGGGAAGGTAAAGATAAATTTTTGTGATCCTGCCATTGTACTAACTGAAACTAAAACTAAAAACTGCACGGACTGAAAGAAATCTACAATGAAAAACGAATCTTGTATCAATTTTCTATCTCCATAAATTTTGAATTTTTGAATTTCAAAAATTTGAACCCACATCCAACAACTTGAAAGCGTTAAGTGGGGTTTAAAAGATTTAGAAAGATTGATTGAAAGAGGAATTTTAGTATGAATCTAAACTTCAACAAATTTGAGTATGTTGAAATATGGATTCAAGATTTTGATAAGATGCTTCCATAGGTTCATTTTGTTTTTATTTTGAAATTTTGATTTGGATTTGGAGGACCCTTCACTTAAATAAATTTGGGTATGCTAAAGTAATGGTCAAATTGATTTTGTGTTGTTTGAATATTTTGGAGTTTTCACTTACTTAGCAAATTTAGGTATGCTAAGTCAAGTGAAAGTGATTTGTTTTGTTCTGATTTTAGAAAATTTTGGAATTCTTACTTAGCAAATTTAGGTACGCAAAGTAAAAGAACCCAAGTGTATTTTTGTTTGATCTTGAAAGTAGGATTCTTAGCAAATTTAGGTATCCTAAGAAAATCCTAAGTGTTTCATTTATTTAGAAAATTTTGATTTGATTTTTTTTTTTTTTTTTGAAAAGGGTAGGATCCTTTAGCAAATTTGGTATGCTAAAGGGATCCAAAGGTGCTTCATTATGTTTTTGAAATGATTGAAAGTGGAGATTCAATTTTAACAAATTTGGTATGCTAAAGATGAAGTCCCACTTAGTTTTGTGAAATGAAAATTTCACTTAGAAAATTTAAGTATGCTAAATGAAATTCTAAATTGTGTGTTTTAAAATTTTGACTTTATTTTTGATTTTGAAAAATGGAAACTTCTCCTTAACAAATTTGGTATGCTAAGATAAGAAGTTCCAAAAGGTGTGTGAGAAATTTTTGTTTTGAGTTTGAAAACTTTACTTAGCAAATTTGAGTATGCTAGGTGAAGTTCCAAAACATGTTTTGAAAAAGTTATGAATTTTTTATTGGAAAACTTTATTTAACAAATTTGGGTATGTTAAGAGAAGTTCCAAATATATTTAGAAAATTTTGAAATGTGATGTTGATTTTGAATTTTGGATTTGGAAATTTTACTTAACAAATTTGGGTATGTTATGTGAGGTTTCCAAATATGTTTGAATTTTTTTTTAAATTTTGATTTTAGATTTAGAAACTTTACTTAACAAATTTGGAAACTTTACTTTGGATTTTGGAATTCCAAAATGTGTTTAGAATTTTGAAATTTTTGTATCTTGATTTTGGAAACTTTACTTAACAAATTTGTGTATGTTAAATGAAGTTCCAAAAATGTGTTTAGAATTTTAAAAATTCTTTGGATTTTGATTTTGGATTTTGAAATTTTACTTAGCAAATTTGATTATGCTAAATGAAATTCTAAATGTGTGTTTGAAATTTTTTGAAAATATGATTGTTTATTTTTGATTTTGGATTTGAAAACTTCACTTAGCAAATTTGATTATGCTAAATGAAGTTCCAAATGTGTTTTGAAAAATTTTGTTGTATTTTGAATTTGGATTTTGAAATTTTACTTAGCAATTTTGATTATGCTAAATGAAATTCCAAATGTGTGTTTGAAATTTTTTGGAAATGTGATTGTTGATTTTGATATTTTGAAAAGAGGACCTCCATTCAACAAATTTAAGTTTTGGATTTGGAAATTTTACTTAGCAATTTTGATTATGCTAAATGAAATTCCAAATGTATGTTTGAAATTTTTTGGAAATGTGATTGTTGATTTTGATATTTTGAAAAGAGGGCCTCCATTCAACAAATTTAAGTATGTAAAATGGAGATTGATTTTATTTTTAAAATATGATATTTTTATTTTGTGTGTGATTGTTGCTTTTTGAAAGAGAGGAATTCCAACTTAAGAAACATATGTGGGATATGCTTAAGTAGGATTTTCTGAATGATGTTTTTATTTTTAGTTGGGAATGAAACCTTCATTTAATAAACCTAAGCATATTAAACAAAGATATTCATGAATGCTTTTTTAAAATTTTGATTTTGTTTACAAATGAACTTTCTATTTAATAAGTGTGAATGTATTGAATAGAAGGGTTCATGTGTGCTTTTTGAAAGTTTTATGATTATGATTGTGATTTTTCAAAAGGATGATTGTTTATAAAAAATGATATCTTCATCAAAGTGAATTGAAAGAAGATACTCATTTGTGCTTTTAGAAAATGTTATTAATTTTATTTTGGAAAATCCCTACATATAACAATTACATGAATTGTTAAATGAGGATGAAGAAATTTTATGGAAAATATTTTATTAAGTGCATTTTTGAAAAAGGTGCTTTTGAAAAGCAAACTTCCTTATGGAAGATTTGTTATTTTTAGGATGTACCTTTCCTTGTCTTGAAAATGATAAGGAGGAAGTCTTTAAAATGTTTCTTTTTTATTTTTAGATCTTTTCATTTTACCCATTGGAGGGACCTAACGGGGGTTTTAAGACCAACAAGTAATGCGGTCCTAAAACCTAAAGATGTTGGCTAACTTAACTCAATAATGAAATGAGTTAAGTGCCAACAAAAAAAAGGATAGTCTTGGATTTATACCAAAGTACAAACTCACTATCGATACTCAAAGGTAATGATCATTTATCAAAGATTGAGAGAGGAACTATCCCCAGTGGAGTCGCCAGAAAAATCTGTGGTGAATAAATCTCTTATAAGGAGTAGTCTTTCAAATCTATGGAGAAAAAAAAGAAGAGACCTTATAGATTTTCATCTTAGTATGATGCCACGTAGCTTCACAGATGTACTTATTCAGGTGATCAGATATGTCATCAAGGAATAGTGTACTATCTCGAAAGATAGAAGTCACTACCCTTTAATGGAACCAATCACCTCAATAGGGACTCCTAAGGATGATAGGTCTGCATATGTACCAGAGATTCTTCCCCTACTTTACATGAAAAAGTAAAGCAGAATTTATTTTAAACTGGGTTCGTTAAGTTCCCTAGAGGGGCAAGCCCCCATAGTTAATTACGTCCTAAAGGACAGGATCCTTTCGAAAAACTCTCAATTAAGGTAAATGATCGTTGTCTCTAAAGATTTCAATAGGGAATGACTATCAACTGATTAGTTTATTTTTGAAGATCAAATGGGATTGATCAAAAGAGGGAGTTCTTATCGAGGCTAAAATGAAAAAATAAGTGAGAGATGCTCACGATGCTAGAAAACCTAACGAGCATCTCAAACTATCCTAAAATTGGGCTTTACATTTTAGAAATTGATTTAGTATGTTTGAGTTGTATTTTTTATTAGAATTTTAGGACTTAAGATTCCTTAATACAAGATTTAAGGAAATACCTAAGAGGTGAAGAATTGTGCTTATGGCCCATAAAGGGAGAAGCAACTTCAAAACCTAAATCTAGGGAGCTTCGGTGAGGGTCGGAAGCACAACCTAAATTTAAGGCGAAATGGGTAATTGGTTTGCCTCCATAAGAGAGGACAAACCATCTGACAGTTTAGACTTTCAACCGCCTAGGGGTGGCTGCCAACTAACTCCTCCTACAATTTTAAATACATGTAGGCAAGTCTTTATGCTTATGTAAAATAGTTAAGCTATTTTTTATTTAGAAAGAGACTAAGTTTTTAAACTCACTCCCTAAAGAGACTAGATCATGTAAAGGGACATGCTTTAATGAACTAAATCTAATGCATTTCAAATTTCATTTTATTTCATTTTTGGGCAATTATTTTGAGTTAGGCTAATAGGCTTTTTTATGACTAATGCATGAGAAAGTAGATTGTTGGCCAAAATCAGCTACAAGTTTAGGAGATGAGTTTCCACCATAGTTCTCAAAGGTCAAGTCAGGTTCTTTGGCAAAGATGGAAGCCCTCCAATTAAGAGTGAAGTAAGATGTTGTTGTGCATGATATTATAAAGAAAATAACTCATCCAGCTAAAGAATTTCTAATTCTTTTATCTTGATTTTAATCCTAAGCTTTATGTGAGGTTATGAGTTATTTAGTTTTATTTCAAATTATTAAGTTGGGTAAAAGATTTATTTTTTTCTAAAGAGCCTAATCTACATCCAGGCCATACATAAAATAAGGAAGAAACTAGGAACCACTTAATGCGCAAGTTAAACAAACATCAATCAATTTATAAAACTAGCGCAAAAAAGATAAATGACCGTTTGTGGTAAAGCACCACCGCACAAACCCAAAAATATCAAATGTGGGTAGTTGAGCTCTGCCCTTATACAACCTGGATTACAAATGAATTAAAGTACAATTTAAGAAATGGAATTCATTATTATATTGGTCTTCAAGCTTTATTCTTCTTTCTTCTTTCTTCTTTCTTTCTTTCTTTCTTTTCTTCTTCTTCTTTGGTTCTTCCTTTGGAAGGTTGAATGGTAGATGCTCCAAGGCTTCACATGGTGCATAAGATAGAATCTTATGACCAATGCTTATCCTAATCCCTCATAACAAATCATTCCAAATCCTAAATCTACAAATTTTTACATGAAAATGAAAAGGGAAATCTAGCTAATAAGGGTTAGTCAAATCACACCACACAAGTATCAAGCATGTATATTGGACTTATCACCCCACATATTGGTGACTAAATCCACCTGGCCTATGGATTATGCTAAGGGGTATAAGCACCTGCAAGCAAGAAGTATTTATATTTTTATTTATGATAGCACCCCTTTAGCACAATCTCCTGTAGAAAATAATAGTTAGATTAAGCACATATTATCATTCATTCTACGAGCATACACCCTAACATACAGTATAAAATATTCATCATAGAGCAAAACATAACATCGAGCCATGCACTGACCTAACATAAAGCTAGAAGTGATGACTTAGGCTAATGTGTGTGCTTTAAAGATTTGTGTGGCATGCTTAGCTTTGGACTTTAGGTTTGAATTCTCTAAGTGTGAAAGACATGTTCAAATTAGATGAGGGTTTCATTTAATTTGTTTAGTGACTTTGGGTTATTTTTATTTCATGTTTTAATTTGATTTGAGTGAAACCTACAATTAATTACTAAGTTATAAAGAGAGGGAAAGAGAAGAGGACTCATCTTTCCTTCCCTAATCCTTAAGTAATTTCTAAAGTAAGTTCACATTTTAGTTTTATTAAGTTGAACATTTTGATAAGATCTTTTAATTAATCTTAAGTTTAGATCAACTCTAAACAAACTTATTAAAAAAGAAAGACATTTTAAGATTAAGAAAAATGAATCAAAATTCACATAACATACATTACTTCAACTCTTTCCCAATATATATAATATGCATATGGATGGACCCTAAGTATATCTATACATGTAATTGAAGATAACTAATATAATTTATGATGCATGCTAAGTAATTGATTTAAGAAAATTTAGAATATTTGGATGCATGCTTTTTCTTAAGTATAAAAGGTTTTCTTTATCCAAAATTTCACATATATGCATGAAAGTAGGAAAGGCATAAGTGAGTACAGCGCCATTGTTAACTAGAGGTATAAGAAATAAGACCTACTTAGGGCTACTTAAAGCCTCGCAACCTTGGGGTTGTCCAGACTAATATATCACTTTTCTTAAGTACTAACATGCATATAAAAGAAATGAAATGAAGAAGGATATGCAAAAATTATTTAGTAGTTTCATTTTTGTTTATGCAATTTATTCATACAAGTGTAGACAATCCTTCTTAGATGATAACATAGGGATGAAATGGTTTAGAATTAAGTAAGTGTTGGGTTCTTTTCAAATGAACCTTACATCTTACCAACCCATATTCAAAACTATGCTAACATAAGAAAGAAAGGAAATGCTACACTAAACATGACTTTATAATCTATCACATACAAGCTTATAATTAAATTATAAGAATAGTATACTTTCAAATTTGATGTTTCATTTATCAATTTTTGAAAATACTTTAGATTTAGTAGTGATGATAGTCATTCATATTTTACTTTAGCCAACACATGCACATTTGACATAAAGTAAACAATTTTATTTTAAAACTTTAAAAACATGAAATCTTGGATGCATAAGTCACATGACATATAATTTAACATGTTGAAAAAGATATAAATCAATGTAATCACATGAACAAACTCACTTTACTTAATTCCTAAAGATATTCTTAAAGAATAAGAAAACTTAGAATAAATCAAAGTGAATTTCAAAATGATTTTTGGTTTGGTTGAAGTTTGATTTAATTTTAAAAAGGTGAGATGAGTTTATTGTTCCTAACCCATTCCCACATATATTTTGTATTTTAGTTTAATTTTCAGATAATTAAATCCATTTTTAAGTGTTGATTAGGTTAAGGTATGCATTGAGTGGCTTAATTAACCCTTACCTAGAACACCTTAGAAAAATTAACTAAGTAATTATGAGCTAATGAGATGACATAAAACCCACAAGGTATATAAATTTGTAATGCTCCTAGTAATGAAAAGGTCTAATGCAATTTAGCCCACAATTAAAAGTTAATTAAGCTAAGGGGTTTTAGCTTAAGTACTTTTAAAACACCCCTTCACACTTATGAAGGGGGTTTAATTTCTATAATTAGACTTAGGCTATTGAACATCTAATAATCTACCCAAGGTAGATTAATTAAGTTCTAGAGATTTTTAGAATTTTTGAAAATTATTTAAAGGGGTAATTAATGAATTAACCCTTAATTAAGAAGGGATTAAGGAAAGTAAAGGGGGTTTAGAGAATAGCTTAGGGGAAATACCCCAAAATTTCTCTCTAAAGCCCCTACCCACCGGATCTAACATCAATCCAACTTAATCATAGGGAAAATCCACTAACTACATCTTAATTACCCTTAATTACATGAAGGGGGTAATTAGGGAATGAGCTAGCAATTTCCCTAACCAAAGCCTCAATAAATCTCAAGAAAATTAGGGGAGATAAAGGTCATCCCCTAAAATGAACCCTATAAGTTTGAGATTAATTGGTGGCTTAATTAGGGAATAATTAGCTAATTAACATTCCTAAAGAAACCTAAATTCAGAGAAAACGGGAAATAAAAATACATTGAAAATATTTTTAGAAAATTCTAGATGAAATTATCTATCCATAGCATTTTTTCTTATTTTATTTCTGATTTTTCTTAAAATAGTTATGATTTTTGAAGGTTTTTAAATTAATTAGATATTATAATTAATCCCTAACTAATCCTAGGTTAATACCCGCTCACAGTGCGACGTGTGGCGGCGGCGGTCAACGTGCTTTACACACGTCGTGCCGTGAGCCCCTACTTAACCTGTCAAGTCAAGGGAATGGTGATGGCGCATGTGCTTTTATCCTTAGCCGGACGGCTGAGATGGGCTGAGTTCTTCCTTGAGGAGGAATGTGAGCCGTTCACAATCTAAGGGGAGATCCGAGCCCAATCCTTCATGAATTCAATCAAGACTCAACCCATACCATCTAAAGGACCAAAGCAGCCAATCCAACGGCTAAGATCCTATGAGATTAAAATCCACTTCACAAAAGACCAACACCTCTTAGCCTAAGTGGTTGAAAATTCACTAACCTTATCGGTGATCGGGATCGATGAGGTAGCTTCGTCTAGTGGAGACGAAGCCCTGTTGAAGTTCCTAGCTCTTGAGGTTGAGTAGATGGATGGGTGGACCAACTCCTTTTCACTCTCTTTACGACTTTGATCGAATTGATCTTCCTTTTGCCTCTAGAACTTAATTGGATGCTTAAGCAAGCTCGAATTGGTCCTCTCATGGTGAGTGTATAAGGAATTGGAGTGGGATCAAGTGTAGAGGAATTTGGAAACTAAGGTGAGCTTCCCTGTTTTGCGTTGTGCAAAATCAAAGAAGACAATATCCAAATCCTTTCTAGGCACATTGGGAAAACTCTGTGAAGGTTTCTCAAGCTTCCTAGGTTATAATCGATCAAGTGTGAGTGAAAATTTCAGTGAATGAGGGGGAGTATATCTCCCCTTATGGCAATCGGATGACCAAGCTTATCTTTCTGATCCAATTGTCATCATAGAATGGGTTGTTTGGGTGATTATAGGTGTGTGCAGAAGGTTTGGAAGCCCAACTCTGTGTGCATCCAATTGAGATTTTAGGGGGGGGGGGATTTCTAATTTGGCCATGGGTGGTCGAGTTTGGTCCATGGGACAAATAGGTTGACCCAAACCCATTATGTTAGGTGCACCACTCATCACTAGGTCTCCTTGAGGTTTTAGGAGAGCCTCAAGTGATTGTGATGATTGCATGACCAAAATACCCATGGGCTAGGCCAAAATTTGTTCTATGGCTTAGGGGTATAATGGTAATTTTGCTATTTTTTAATTTGGGTATGTTGAGAAAATAGGTTGGGCCAAGTTTCGATAGATTTGGAATCCATTTGGTAGGGTTTGGCTCATGTTGACCCATTTAGGTCAAAATGAGTCAACTTGGGTCAAGCTGACCAATAGGTCAAATTGGGTCAAACCAAGGGTTGGGTCAAGTTCATAGGACCATTTGAAATATTTAGGTGCCTTTGGTTTAGTTCAATTTGGTATAGGTTGGGTTTTGGCTCATATGACTCATTTAGGTCAAATGGGTCAAGTAGACCCATTTGACCCATTTGACATATTTGGGTTAGGTCAATGGTAGATTTAGGTTTGGTTAGTCATATGAAGTGGATCGGTATCTTTATTTCCAATCAATTTGAGTTAGGTTCAATTTTGGCTCAACATGACCCCTTTAGGTCATATTGGGTCTAAAGTCAATTGGGCTAGGTTGGGTCTAGGTGGCCAATTGAGGCCTTGGTCAAGTTCCACAAGTGATTTGGAATGGACTTGACCCATTGGTTCCAATCAATTTGACTTAGATCAAGCTTTGACACATTTTGGCCCTTTAGGTCAAAATGGGTCAATTTGGGTCAAGTGGGCCAATTGGGCTAGGTTAGGCTCAAAGGTTGACTTGGTCAAGTTCAAACATAGGTCATGAGTGAAATTGGATCAATGATTTCAATCAATTTGGTCTATGGTGGAATTTGACTATGTTAGGTTTTATTTTAAGTTAAGTGTTGACTTGGTTAACCCTTAGGTTTGACTTGGTTTGACCCATTTTGATTGATTGATCATCCAACGATGATTGTTGATCATGATGAGAGGCAAATATGAGTTAGGTTCAATCCAATTTGGTTAGGATCAAAAGTTGGCTCATAAGGGTACTTCAGGCCACTTTGGGTCAAGCGAGCCTGAGTGGGTCAAATGACTTGGTCAAAGTATGGTTTAAAGTTGATTGATCTTGTATACGGACTTATGATTGAAATATAAATTCATTTATAAGAGGTTTGAAGTCAAATGGATTTTGATCCATTTGAAAATTTCATATTCAAAGGAAGAATATGAAGGGATCTTGGGTTTGACTTTTGATTTGGGTTTTGATTGAAGGATTGAGATTTGAATTTATATATGAGCTCATGATTGTAGGATTGATTGAACAATGAGAGAAAATCAAGAGTTTGGCTTGATTTGAATTGAAATTTATTTTGTTCGTGTTTGACTCATTTATATATCGAGCTTGAAATGTCTATTCGAGTTCGGCTCGTTTAGTTAACGGCCGAACTAAACAAGCCACTAGCTTTGTGAACAATGAGTTTTTTTTGACCTTATATGAGAGGATTCAGAGCCAATCTTTCGAATAGCAAAAGTTTTAACCACTAAGCTATGCTTGCATTTGTGGTATGTAAATGTGTTTGTATGTATATATGATAATAATAATAATAAAATAATAGTAATTAAATAATAATAATAATAATAATAATAATAATAGTAATAAATAATAATATAATATAATATAATATTTTATTTCGAGCTAAATCGAGCCAAACACGATCAAACAAATGATTGTTCATGTTCGACTCGTTTATATATTGAGCTTGAAATGTTTGTTCGTGTTCGGCTCGTTTAGTTAATGAACGGCCGAACATGAGCTACATAAAGAGCCAAACACGAGTTATTCGTGAATAATGAGCTTTTTTGACAGCCCTATACTTATATTTCATTTATATATGAGAATATAAATGGGGATATAAATAAGTTTTGAGAAAATCCCAAGGATTTGAATAGGTTTGATCAAGTTTTGGAGTTGATTTTGGCTAAGTCCTTCCATGGAAAATTAAAAGAATTTAGGAAAATTTGCATGAATTATTTTGGAATTTTGAATTTAATTTAATAGGTTTGAATTTATATTTCATTTATATATGTGAATATAAATGAGTTATGAGAAAATCTAAAAGATTTGGATATGTTTGAATCATGATTTTGGCTAAGTCCTTAAGAAAGGGTTAAGGACTTAGAAAATTTTGACTTTGGAATTTTTGATAGATTTTGATCATGACTTTCAATCATTGACTTTAATCATGGATTGCAATCATGGAATTGAATCATGGAATTGATTTGGAGTTTGAGAAAATCAAATAGAATTGATTTGGAGTTTGACTTTAAATAAGGAAAGTGAGAAATGATTTAAGCTAAGGGTAGGAGATTTTCCTAATACCCCTAAGGCATGACCTATTCCTATGGCTAACTCTTCTAAGTCTTTTAGGGCTAGGGGAGAGTGTCCACCTAATCACTAGGTGTCTCTTAAGACTAAGGAACTCTTAAAGTCTAGGAGGAAGTCCTAAGCCTAAGATGGAGGTGTTGAGTGCTTATTCTAAAAATGAGGTCAACACATGTATCCTTAGATCTTAAAAATATAGTGCTTCAGCACAAGCTAGAAACTCGACTTACTTCTACTATGGGAAATGGGATGTATTAGCACACTCTTACCAAGGAATGTGAACCAATCTAGACTCTTCTGGACTTACAACTGCTTGGAAGGATTGCTTGCTAACATCACTTATGCTTTAAATCTATGTGGACAAGTCTCATGTAAGTGTAAGATGGTTAAGCTATTATTATTTAGGAAAGAAACTTAAAAGCCAAAACTCAAAAATTATAACTCCAAGAGTATGATTAGTATGAGAATGCTTTTAACTAATGAAATAAAATTTCAGCTTTTGAGTACTTTAGGCACAAAATTTATTTAAAGACTTGGGTATGTAATTATGCCTCTAATAAAATATAGTTAGAATGAGGTTATGGTCTAAATCAAAAGAGAAGGCCAATTTATCTCAGAATAGTGGTCATCCTTATATGTCAGATGCCCTTTTATGTGCAATATGAGAAGTACCCAATTTAAGAAAAAAATAAGAAATTTACAATCATGATTCATAAATTCTAAGAGGGTTTCTAATTACTTTTAGTATTTATACACAATGTTTTAAGAGAATGGAGTTATGAGTTGTATTATGTTAATTTGAGTTTATTAATTAATTTTAGATAGAAAAATTAATTTTTTTAGAGGAACCTGTCATACAAACCAGGCTTTCATAACACCAACACAAAATTAAAGAAAGAAACCTGTTAAAATATATTGTTTTATTGCACACTCAAAATAAACACACCAAAACACATCAAGGTAATTAAAAAGAAAGGTTGGTGCGGCCAAGATCCACTATACATCCTAGAAGAAAATAATAAAAATGAGTTGTTGACCTCATTTTTGGATGATGTTAACATTATCCCCTAATTTAGAAATTAGAATTCTTAATCTTAGATCAAGAGCTTTATAATTAGATACTTAGGACACTATGCTTAATGGATAAGATGTGTGAACAAATAAAAAATAAATGATAAGCTAAATCAAATATAAAAATCTAAAATTAGAAAAAACTTGTAATTAAATCAAACTAAATACCCTAAAGAAAAAAGCTCAAGTCATCCTAATAAACCCTTTTAGGACCTAACTTAACCCAATTAGATTAGGTGAACTAAAATCAAACATAAATCTAATGAAATTCATTAAAACCAAACTCATTTGAATTGAAATCTAAATTCAATTAAGTTTAAATTGGGGTAATTAGATTAATTAACCCGATTAATCCATCTAAGTCTAATCTCGCATAAATCTAAATAAGATAAAAATAAATCAAATTAAATAAAATAAAAAGCATAAAATCAATGCATAAACACAAATGAACCCAAAAATAAATTTAAGTGAAGTTCAAAGTGGTCAACCAGGCCATTTGACCTAAAGTTGACTAATGTGGGTCCTACTAGGTCTGAAGGCCAACTTATCGAATTTGGCCAAATTAAGCCACTCTAAAGGCTCAAAATCATCACATGAGTTTATCTAAACATAAAACTAAATTCAATTGAGGTTCATATTATCTAATTAAGATGTTTAGTCCAAGTAGGCCCAAATAGACTTAACTGAGCCAAATTAAAAAAATAATTCAAATTCATTCAATTTAAATATTCAAAATTTTCTTAAACCCATTTAGAAAGATAATTCAATCAATTGTTGAATTTAATCTAACAAATTTGATCATTTGACTCAAATGAACCCATCTTAACCCAATATGCCTAAATTTAGTCAAATTTGGGTCAAACTCAAAATTAACCCAAATTAAATGAAATTAATTAACCCAAATCCCTCCAAATAATTCATCAAATATGATTGAAGCCTAATATAAATATAAAATAGTGAATTGAATCACATAAATCAATTTAATCAATTTTGGTCAAAATTGATCAAATCTTGGCCAAACTCAAAATTAATCCAAACTAATTGACATTAATTAATAAAAATCATCCTAAATGATTTTTCAAATATAATTAGAGCTTAATACTAACCTAATATGATCAATTGGGCCACATAAATCAAATTTGACCCACTTTGGTCAAAGTGGGTCAAAATGGGTTCGAACCATCTCAAAACCAATTAATTCAAATTGAATAAACCAAAAAGAATTGAATGACCAATTCACGACAATTGAGGCTTATATCCAAGCCAATCATCTATCTCAAACTATCAAACCTAAATCAAACCAATTAGGTCAACTCATGGTTAAACTTAAAGACATGAAGTTCAAATTGGATTTTACTAAAGCTTAAGCTCCATTTTAAATCTCTAATGGGGACTCTTCTCTCAACTTTGGTGGCTGGTTGAGGTCAAGTGGGATGAGGAATTAAATGCAAACAAAGAAAATTAAAATAAGCTTCCAAAGTCTCAAATCTTTTACATCTCCCGCCACTCTCCCACTTGATGGGCTCAAACACAATTTACAATCACTTAACCACTTCCCAAAGACTTTGCTTAGCTCTAAATACCCTGGTCGTCCACATATAGTGGAAGGGTCAGCCAATCAACAAAAGGGGAGAGGAGTCTTCCTCTCCCACTTTGAACACTTCATGCACACTCACCATCATCCAAGGAGTAAAATCGAGCCATTTCCCATCATCCTCGATCACAAAATCACCAAAATTGAATGAGCTCCGATGAAGTAGTGCGAGCTTGACATTTTCGGCAATCGTAGAGGGGGCAAGAGGGCATTTCGTTCTGAAGCTTCTCCTTAACTCCAAGAACATTTTTAAATCGATTTGACCATTCGACCATGGCTCGAGTGAGGTAATTCCATCAAATCTTAGCAAATCGATAGGTCTTCTATTTGTAGAAATGGGAGGTTGATTTTAGGAATTTTCTTTATATAACCTTGCACTTTCTATTTTGAACGGCTTTGGTGCAAGAGAGAGCATTTTCCAACGAGATTCACCACAAAATGGTGCCTAAATGGGCTTACTATCTCGGACAGTCTGTTCATCAATTATGGATCATCATCCATGGGGAGGACGAGCTGACAACCATCCGATCCCCATTAATTGAGACATACAACTGAGATTAAGACGTTAGAGATGATCGATTCAAGCCCTTAGATTTTGAGATTTAATCTGGACCGTCCAATTGAATCCAACCCGTGTTTTCCTGCTCGATCTAGGCTGGTAACAACTTGGACCAATAGACTGTTGACATGTGTAACACGTGTTCAGTCAATGGTGATTGGATTAAATAGAAAAATTAAATTTTTTGAAATTTAAAAAATGCTAAAAATCACTTGAAATTTAAAAAATTCATAAATAAAATAAAATACTGATAAAAAATGCAAATAAAAACTAGTTGGATTCATCTTTTCAAGGGGAATCCAATGAACCCAAAACCTTTAATTTTTATTAGGTATTTTGGGCTTAATTTAAGTTTGAATAAAAAATAAATTTCTTTATTTAATCTTAAAATAATAATCAAATTAATTTGAAATAAAAAAAAATTAAACTAAGTTTAAAACTCACATACCATAAAAATTTTAAGCCAATATGATAAATGAATTATAAGTTATCAATTTTCAAAAAGTCAAATATCTAATTTCTTGAAATGATTAATTTAAAAGTCAAGAAAATAAGAAAAATTACAATGATCAAAATAATCTAAACCGCTTTATTTATCCTCTAAATTAAGTGCTTCACCCATTGCACATAAAGGTGCTTCTAATCTATGAGGATGATCACCCTTCATAGGGAAGTGTGCATTCTCGTTTTGATTTGGCTTATAATCATTTTTCTAACTGCATGCATGAATTACATACCCAAGGAAGTTTGTTGCATTTTACATACAAAGATAATAAGTGAGTTTAAGTTCTTAGCTTCTTTCCTAATTGTAACAGCCTAGCCATCTTACATACATAAGATTGAAATCATGATTTGAAAAATCTATTAGGTGATGTTAGCTGATGACCATTCTAAGCGGATAATAACTCTAAAAGAGTCAAGGATGTGTTCATTTTCTCAAGCGAGGAAAGGAGTTAATAATTCTAGAAAATTAAATCATGTCGAGTTTCTGATCTATGTTATAAGTATTTTTTAGACTTAGGTTTTGAAGCATTCTGTTGAAATAAATCTTCAACCACTAAACATTTCTATAGTCTTGTGCTGATAGAATCTAAGTCCAAGATTTTTAATAAAAATTTAATTCATAATCTTAATAATTTCAATTTCAAAAATATAAAGCCAACAGTAGGATAGTTGAAATGCTTACTAGACTTTCCATTATCTAAAAGCATTTCCTACTTATTCTTTATTAGCTTTTAAAAAGAACTCTTCCTTCTTGATGTGTTCTCTTTTGAATTTCTAAATTAAACATTCTTTTAAGTCAAGCATTGAAAATCATAGAGATGAAAGACAATCTCTTAATTGAGAGTATTCTTAGAAGAAATTTTATTTCTTCTAAGATATAATTAACTATAGGGACTTGTCTTTATAGAGAACTGCGAACCCTGCAATAAAATAAATCTTGTTATACCTCTTCATGTAGTTTAGGGGAAGAATCTCTGGTTCATCGAAGCCTTATCAGCCTTAAAAGTCCTTATTAAGTAATCAAATTCATTATATGGTAATATGCTTGTCTTTTGAGATAATATATTTATCCCTTAATGACATATTTAATTACTTATATAATAACTCCCAAGATTTACGTGATGTTCCAAATAAAATTCTCGCATGAGTTAGACATTACCAAAAATAAAGCCAATGGGGGTCTTTATATTTTCAACTTCAAATGTTAGACACTCCAGGTTTTATAGGGCCTCTCAAGTCAAAGCCCTTTAGCCATTGCTCATATAATACCACATCGCTCCAATCTCACTCCAATTACAAATTATATTTGAAAAGTAAAGTAAAATCTTAATTATACCTACAAAATAGAGGTTAGCTAGAACATACATTAACACAAAATAGTTATATTCCATATAGTGGGGCTTGGTTCTAACTAGTGTCCAATCCTACTTGTCCTAATGAGTTATGCTTTGAGTATATGGTACATGCAAGCAAAATTTATTAATTTTAAACTTATTACATCATCCTCTTTTTATTGAACACAACCTCTTATAAAAAATAATATTAGTTTAATATTGCCCTAACATCTAGTCTATGAACATAAACCCTAATATCTAGTCTAAAATATTCCATCACAAAATAAAAACTCAATCTATAATGAAGCAACATCCTAACTTAATACTAGTATATGTGGCCTATCAATCTAAAGTGTGTCTTAAGGCTAGTGTGATATGACAAAACTATGCTTTAATATTTAAATTGTATTATGTGATTTGGGATTTAATTTATTAGCAAGGATGATCAAGATTCACAAGATAAATACTTTAGATATAGATTTTACTTTATAGATTTAACACTTAATTCAAGTTGTTCATAATGTTTTGAAGAGCATGAAAAGTTATAGATTCAATTTCGGTAAAACCCATTCCTTTTCAACACCCTAATCCTAAGTTTGAGCTAAAGAGCTTAACATTATGATTTTTAATTATCTTAAAGACACATTTAATTATAATTAAGTCTTACGTTTGAATTAAGTCTAAATGAGGTTATAGTCATGTGAGACATCTTAGGATCAATGGGCATAAGTTTCAATTCTATTTATGACACCTACCCAACTTTCCTTATTACTTTGATATATCATTTTCATTTTTTTATAATTAAGAAAATGCTTTAATATATTTAAATATCACTTAGGTATGTTTCACTCATGCATGCATGTATGTATGTGCATCTCATCTTTTATATTAACTAGAAATTTAGATGAGTAATATATGGATATGCATGTATTTCATAAAATGAAAATTAAACACCTGCATATATGAGTATACATATACATACACGTATTTACAAGTACATGTCATTGTTAAACTAGAAGATCATGATATCAAGATCTCATTCGGATCAGTAATCTTAAGTCCTCGGGTGTCCTGATTATATACTTATTAGCTATGTATATATATGCAAATAAATGAGTTATTTTTTTTTTTTAAAAATTAAGTAATCAATAAGTTTTAATTATTATTTTTTGAATAATTTAATTTATATATGCATATTTCTTTGCATTATCTTAAGTATGTGCCATTATTAAATCAAAGAGTTGAGATATCTAAGACCTCATTTAGATTAATAGCTCTGCGCCCCCAGGCGTTGATACTATATGCTTTAGAGTTTGTATCAATGATACATATAATATTCCATATAGTAGCCCTAGCTATTCAATGATGGACCTCTTTGCTTCCTCTTAATGTAGGAGGTGTAAGTGATACTGAGAAGAAAAGTCCATGAGATGTAGTTAGGGGTGAGGCATATGGCCAAACTTAAGATAATAGTTTTGATGTATTAAAAAAATTTAAGTGTTATATAATTAAATAATAAAGTTATGATATTAGATATATAAATGCTAAAGAATTAAATGATATATAATGTAAATTTCCAAAAATTAATTCATCATAAACATAGTCACTAATCAAAGAAAATATTATATGCAAAATTTTGATGTATCATTCTGATATATCAGAACTCTAATTAAAAATATTATATATGTCATTAAATAATTTTTTATATAAATTAAAGAAATTAAATTATATGACGAAATATGATTATAGTCCAGATAAAAAGCTAACGTTAGGGCTGACCCTGTAATATTTTCTCCGCGAATCGACCCCAATTGTAATTGTGTTAGGAAAGCGAAATCGCTGTCCGACAGTTTCTCTTGAACTGCAATCGGAGATACTCGCACGCAACTCTACGAAGTTCGAGACCACGGCTGGATTGCGGAGAGAGAGAGAGAGAGAGTCCGGAGGTGAAGTGGACCAAGAAGAAGCAACTGTATTGCTCGGAAATCTTCGACTGTGGCTGCGATTGAGAAGTTGAGTTTGGATGGATGGAGCTGCGCTCGGAAGAAGCGTTGAGGTTGGTGTGGGAAGGAGCTATTCCTCTCCAGATCCATCTACACGAATCCGAAGTCACAACTCTACCCCCACCTCCGCCTGTTCTGGTACATTTCATTTCAAGACTCTACTTTTCTAATATCCAGAAATTCTTTGCGGATCTTTAAATCCAATAGACGCATTGGAATTTCTTATATTTCCTTGAGACAATAGGCGAAGAAAGAGAATATGTTTTTCACCTTATTTTCTATGTCTCTGACATCGGTTCAAACGTTTAATACAGCTAATAATAAATGGTTTCAATTGTCACTAAATCCATTATACGTTACTGGATGTTCGGTCCAATAGATGTACTCTGTCCATTCATTGAAAGAGATATAATGTCAATTGCATTTTTTTCGCTGAGATTTACCTTTTTCTAGTAGAAAGAGGGGAAAGAGATATTGATGGCAGATTGTTCTTTCTTCTTGGTGAAAGTTCAGCTGCAATATGGATGCCGGCTGCTAGGAATTAGGTTGTGTTGACAGTTTTACTTCTCAATATTGAGGTCTGAATTTACTTATAAATTGAGAGATTTGGAAAAAGTGTGGGCTGATGATGTGCCTTTGGTGGTTAGTTAGGGTTGTGATATGGACCAGACAGTGCTTCAAACATCAACAGCAAAAGAGAAAGAAAATCTCCAGCTTGGCTAAAAGACTTTGTTAAATAAAACAGTAAAGAAAAATACAGCTTCAAGAAGAGATTTGTCAAAGATCACTACTACACCGAATACATAGCTAACAAATAAAACCCTGAGATCTACTAAATACCAGATCAGACAACCACAATAACAAAATAACAGAAACTGTGCAAGAAAATCAAGATCTGGATGATAGAAACATGTAAAGAAAAGAAAATAACAATCTAACATAAAGTAGTTAGAATAGGCAAGAATGTAAAGCAACTAGGGCTATAAATGAGCTTTGAAGAAATACAGAAAAAAAACAATAATATTGACTCTTCTGCTACATCTTCTCCTTCTTCTTCTTCTCTGGGCCGATCTTCCTCTCCTCGGCAAAAACCCTAACTCCTTTCTCTCGAGCTCTCTCTTCCTCTCCACCATTCTCTCTGGAGCCTTCGGCCACTCGAAAGGTCGCTAATACGAAGTTTAGTTTCTTCCTCAACAAGATACGCGGTTCCTTCCCCGGGAAGATTCATCTAAAGGACGAGAGAAAGACGCGTGTGACTCATCTAACGGTCGAGATTACCCACTGGTCGCATCATTGGTGCTCTCGTTGAATCTTCATTCTGAAACAATGGCGGCAGACAAAAATATTGGAAGAATCGTGGGAAGATTGAATAAAAATGATGAGCAGATGACATCAATCACCATCATTTTGAATGAAGTATCATCTGCTATCATTGAAGATAAGTTGAAAAATCAATTCAAGAACATGATAAGGAAGTAAAGAATCGTATGTAACTCTACTCCTATAGAATTTACTCCTCAAATTAAATCACACAATCAAAATTCAAGACCAATTAAAGTAGACATGCCTCGCTTTAACGGAGAAAACCCAAAGGGATGGTTATTCAAGACAGAACAATTCTTCCAATACTATAACCTTTCAGTAGAACAAAAGTTCATTATAGCATCAGTTTATATGGATGGACCTGTACTAAGTTGGTTCCAATGGATGCATCTCAACAAACAACGACATTCTTGGCAAAATTTCAAAGAACAAGTAATACAAAGATTTGGACCATCAGTATACAGAGACTTACGTGGGGAATTAGCAAAATTATAACAAAAGACATCAGTGCGAGAATTTTATAATGAATTTGAAGAATTAGCAAATCAGATTTCAGGAATTCCACCTGAATTCCTCCAAAGTTGTTTTGAATCAGGACTGAGACAAGATATAAAAAGAGAAGTCAGAGTATTACAACCAACATCATTACAACAAACCTTTCAATTGACAAAATTAATGGAAGATAGATTAGCAGATAACATCTACATAGAAAGAAGTTCCCGTAACAACTAAGCAACATCACTAAAACAACAACAACCATTACTACCCACTCAAACTATTCCAATTCACAACAACATCAGTAGTAACAAATCAAATATACCAATCCAGAGACTTACAACAACATAGTTGGAAGAAAGAAAAAAAAAAGAGATTATGCTTTAACTGTGATGAGAAATATCATAGGGGTCACAGCTGTAAATCAAAGCTATTTTCTCTCATGATAGTTAATGATGATCAGGAATACAACCTGCAACATGATGACATTCCAGAAATCAGCTTCAATGCATTCACAGGGCAATCAAACCGAATATTTCTGAGGAATGATTGATAATAAACCTGTTCAAGTACTGATAGATAGTGGATCAACATACAACTTCATACAGTCCAAACTAGCCAAATTCATAGAACACACAGTAACACCTGCATCCTTTTTCAAAGTATTAGTGGGAAATGGAGAGACACTCTAATGCTCAGGAGTTTGCTCCAACATACCTATCAAATTACAAGGATATACATTCATAACAGATTGTTACCTTACACTATTCAAGGGTAGATGTAGTATTAGGTGTCGATAGTAGAACTGGGAGAATGCACCGGTATAAGAAGCTCATTATGAAATTCACATACAATGATACAATAATACATGAGACACAACTTCAAATGTGAAAAGCATTACTTTACATCAGTTTACAAAACTAAAAAATAAGGATGCGATAGTATCTTACTTACACATCAGAGAGGTATCTGAGGATTCCACAAAGAGTTCGGTCTTCCTCAAATATATAGGTATTACATCAATATCGGGATTTATTTCAAACTCCATCGGACTTACCTCCCAAAAGACATCATATCAATCACACGACACTCAACCAATAAAAAATTAAATCTTACAGATATCCACATTTTCAAAAGACAGAAATTGAGAAATTAATCAAAGAAATGTTGGATACAGGGATAATAAGGGAAAACACTAGCCCATTTTCTTCACCAGCTCTTTTAATAAAGAAAAAAGATAGGACTTGGAGATTTTGTGTGGACTATAGAGCATTAAACAAAATCACCATTCCTGACAGATTTCCCATACCAACATCAGAAGAATTAATGGATGAATTACATGGAGCAACTATTTTTTTCAAGCTTGACTTGCGTTCAGGGTACCACCAAATAATAATGGCAGAGGATGATATATACAAAATAGCATTCAGGACACATGAAGGACATTATGAATTCTTAGCCATGCCATTTGGGTTAACAAATACCATCCCTTTCAAGCCATGATGAATACAATACTTAAACCCTTTTCTAAATTGGTGTTAGTATTCTTTGATGATATATTAATCTACTGATCCCATTGAGCAACATCAACACCATCTACAAGCAGTTCTGGAGAAACTAAAATAAAATACATTGTTTATTAAACCTTCCAAATGCACATTCATCCAAGAAAGAATAAAATACTTAGGCCATATACTATCAGCTCAAGGAATAGAAGTAGATCAAAAGAAAATTGAAGCAGTACAATCATGTGGGTTCATTAAGCGGTAGAGGATTCTTAGGTTTAACGGGATATTGAAAATTTGTAAAGGCGGTATCGGCCAATTCTTTGCACCATTAGCATCACTCTAAACAACAATTTGGTGGTGGAAGAGGCTCAAAAGCATTCATACATCTAAGAAGCTATGATATCGCTACATTGGCATTTTCAAATTTCTCTACCTTTCATCTTAGAAATAGATGTTTGGTACTTTACTAATAGAGGATAATGTACCAAAACATTATTCTATTGCGCTTGACAAAAAAATTATCTCCAACATTAAAAAAACCTATCTGAGAGAACTATATCTTATCCGAAGCGGTGGGAGATGGGCAATATCTGTTAGACAACAAGTTCATAATTAGAACAAATTAGAAGAGCATAAGAGAGCTAATGCAGTAAACAATTTAGACACCAGAACAACAAAGATTTTTAATCAAACTCCTGGGCTTTGATTATACAATAGAATACAAACCGGGATCCTAAATAAAGCGGTGATGCGTCCGTAAAATTATAGTAGAGGAAGATCAATCTACAGACATCTCAAAAGTTCCCCTATCGAGTCTCTACTTATACCCAACAATTCAACTCTTTAATACAATAAATTAAAGATGAGACACAAGTTATACCAGAATTGTAACAGCTCTATCAGCAGATAAAAGAAAACTCAGAGCTTTTTCCAAAATTTAGAATTTATAATGGGTTAGTATACTATAAAAATAAGATTGTAATAACTGCAGAATCTGAAGTAAGATAACAATCATGAGAGAACTGCATTCATCTCCAGTAGGGGGTTACTGTGGAATAAAAAGAACATTAACAAGAATAACTCAGCACTTTTACTAGAAAAAAATGAAGCAAGACATTCAGCAATTTATATCAACCTGCCCCATATGTCAACAAGTAAAATGAATGAAGAACTAGTTATTGCAACCTTTACATACCATCGCTTATTTGGGAGGAACTCTCGATGGATTTTATCATAGGTTTGCCCAAATCTCATAATAAAAGCATATCTTAGTAGTAGTAGATAGACTCTCAAAGTATGCACATTTTTAGCTCTTCACACCAATTTTTGAACATTATTGCTCACATTTTTATTTCAGACATATGCAAACTCCATGACATACCACAGAGTATAGTGTCAGATAGGGATCCTATTTTTATGAGCAACTTCTGGTAAGAATTATTCAGGTTAAGTGGAACCACACTTAGCCATAGTAGCTCATATCATTCACAAACAGATGACCAGACAGAAGTCACTAACAGAACATTAGAACAATACCTTAGGAGCTTTGTTTTAGAGACACCAAAGGGTTACGTTTACCTATGGGGAATTCTCCTACAACACCTCAGTAAACACCTCTACAAAGATGACTCATTTCCAAATAGTTTATGGGAGACTTCCACCTTCAATCATACCATACAACTGTAACACATCTAATAATACAGTAGACATCTTTCAAGCAGAAAGTCTTTAACTTAAAGAGAATCTACAAGAAGCTCAAAACATAATGCAAGAGATGGCTAACAGAAAAAGAAGGGAACTCCAATTCCAAATACATGAGTTGGTACTAGTGAAATTACAACCGTACAGACAGACTTCAATATCACAACATCCTTACACAAAATTGTAAAAAAAATACTATGGGCCTTTTAAAATTTTACAGAAGATAGGTTCAGTAGCCTATAAAGTGGAGCTTCCAGAAACAGTAAAGATCCACAATGTATTCCATGTTTATAGACTCAAACAGTACAGACAAGACTCTAAGCTACACCCAACTATAATTCCAGCACAATTCATAGATGACCAACCATTGGTTAAACCAATCAAAATTTTAGATGAAAGAACTATACTACAAGTAGATAGACATATAAAAGAACTACTAATACAATGAGATGAAATGTTATCAAAGGATGCATCTTGGATACCATTCAAAGAGCTCTAGAAAGCTTACCCTAATTTTGACCTTGAGGACAAGGTCGATTGTCGGGAAGGGGATAATGATATGGACAGGCGATCTTCAAACATCAACAGCAAAAGAGGAAGAAAATCTCCTTGGCTAAAAGACTTTGTTAAATAAAACATAAGAGAAATACTTCAAGAAGAGATCCTCAAAGCAGATCGAGCTACAACAAAGCGAATACAAATAAGCTGCTTAGCAAATAAAAACGAGATCTACTAAATACCGGTTCACAAAACAACACAGAATATGAAGCTGCAAGAAAATCAAGATCTGGATGATAAAAACATGTAAAGAGAAGAAAATAACAAACAATCTAACAGAAAGTAGTTAGAATAGGCAAGAATGTAAAGAAACTAAGGCTATAAATAAGCTCGGAAGAAATACAGAAAAAAGCAATAATATTGACTCTTCTGCTACATCTTCTTCTCCTTCTTCTTTTTCTTCTTCTTCTTTGGGCCGATCTCCCTCTCCTTGGCAAAAACCCTAACTCCTTTCTCCCAAGCTCTCTCTTCCTCTCCACCATTCTCTCTGGAGCCTTCGACCGCTCGAAGGTCGCTATCTGGTTTAGTTTCTTCCTTGACAAGATACGCGGTTCCTTCCCTGGGAAGATTCATCTAAAGGACGAGAGAAAGACGCGTGTGGCTCATCTAACGCCCGAGATTACCCACGGGTCGCATCAGGTTGTCTAATTTTTTGCTTGGGAGCCTTCCAAGATTGTGGCCTTGGTCCTTTGATTGTCAGCATCAGAAATATAACTTAGATGATTATTGAAGTTTGGGTGTTGTTAAAGTTAGTATGTATATGTTCCTTATTTTATTGACTTGGAAATCTCTATGATGCGTGAAGCAACAGAAAGGTATAAGTCTTGGGGTGGTTTCTGAATGCTCAAGGAGTAGTTTGGTGTAGAATATTATTTCATTTTAATTAAGCCTTTTGTGAGTTGAATTAGGTGGCTTGCTTGTAGTAGTTTTCACCCTAGTTGTTAAGCTTATTATACCTATTATTGTAGTGAGAAAAAGATTCTTCATTGGTAAGACACATTTAAAACTACTTGCTTATTTTGTTGTTTTGAAATACTGAGCTAATTCAATAGCTTGTATTGCCTATGTGAATGTGTTTGTGAGTGAGAGAGACAGATTGCTTATTAGATATTATTAATATGTTTTTATTGATATGTGTTTAAAACTTTAATTGCAGGGGACAACTTAGGCTTCTTATGCTAAGGCCACAAAATGGAAAATACATTTGATGCTTTGTATTTTAGTAGGGTTTTTATGTCATCGTCATCCTCATAGTTATTAGTTTTATCCCAATTATTTGTGGTTGGCTTTATGATTCCTCTTACTCCATGCATCTACATTGAGTGCTGGACAAAATGCCAACTCTATTTTGTGTGAGATATTCTATGCAATTTCTAATCTTCTTATTTTTGGTTTATTATTTTTTAGTGCTTTGTGGCCCTTCCCAAGTTCGTTCTGTATTAAAATGCCTTGCAAATATTATTGAGGAGCTTCCACTATTGTTTATTGATAGATATTTTTGCTATCTCTAGTGTTAAGTGGTTTCCATTCTACATTAAGAGGGTTGAGTTCATTTGGTTTATTTACTTGCTCTAAGATGGTTTGAAGATGTTTAATAACATTTGGTGGCTTATGAAGGTTGGGATATGATGCATAGGGATGCAGGAATCAGTCTTATCTTCATCATAGTTATGTTATGCTTGTTTAATTTTCTTAAAGATCTAAGTTTAGGATAGTTTACTGTTATAGCTATTTTAACCTAGGTATGGTTTATGTGAATGTATTTAGGGTTTAAGAGTTTAGTTAGTTAGGTTAGCTTGAGATAGGGTTCAACTTTGGTTTAATTCAAATTAGGCTAATTTAAGGTTAGTTTGATCATTTTCAAACTTGGAGTCAAAGAGAGACCTAGGGCTGATTATGGGGTCTACTAAGAGTCTAGCTTAGTTTAGGAAGGCTAGGGTTTGGTTAGCCTTTGATGACTATGGCTAGCTCGTATGGGCTTAGGTTTGACTTAGATTTGACTAAATTGACCTCGTTTAGTGTTATTGACTAGGGTGTGCGCAAGTCTAACATGAGATGAATGGGTTAGGTTTATATGGATCTAGTTAGGTTAACTATGTTGTTCTTGTAGGTGGATAGGTTGACCTTCCTATAAGTTCTAAATCTATTTTTGGGTTTGTTAGGTTTATTAGGATTGCTAGGCTTTGTAAAGGTTCCTCAACCTTGGCATTCCTTGAGATGGCTAAGACTCATTGTTAAATGACTCAATCTGTATTGAAATTGAGCTAATCTATGAGGTAAATTGAGTTAGGTAGTGTTCACCTAGACGTGGTTTAACTTAGATTAGAATTGACCTAGTTATGTTTGAATATAAGTTTTTGTTGTACAAAAAAGTGTCCAATAGGGGGTTTAACATAGCCTTTTTTCACATTGATACATCAAGTTATCTTTTATAACAAATCTGTCATTCTCTTAGATGAATCTTCGCCATAATAAATTTGAACAGACACACCTTCAACTTGAGAACAAGTGCTACCTTTGTCATAGATGGATTTGAGTCAGTGGCTTTATGAGTTGCCCGAATAAACCTTGTGTTATAGCTTCACAAGGACTCCTTATTCTCTTTGCTTGAGATAAAGGAGAATATGGGGACTCTTGAGCAGCCTCTAAGAGCTCAAAAAATTGAGCATTGTCAACTTTATGAAAAGAATATATAATATTAGGAGGTAATCTAGATAACCACTTATAGGAGTAATCCTTTAGTGTTGTCAGAAGTACTCTGCACTATGGGAAGAATCCTTGAGTATATAGCATCATTGAATTTTTAAAATCTATTAAATACTCTGCTTGATCAATAAATCCCTTGTACTTTTCAAGTTAAGGACACAAACTTTGGAGGCATTGGCTCCTCTATCATTTCGTCCTCTATGAACATCGAGGTAAACAATAAGATGTCGGTTGGTCAAGGAGTGATTAATCAGTTACAATTTGTTAAGTTAACAATTTATCATTGTAAGCTCTGTTGTCTCTATCTCCTCTTTTCAATTGGAGTAGTGCACCAAGAATGATTATATCCCCATTTCTTATTACTTGAATGAGAATATATTTGTGCAAATAATGTGACTACTTGTGCTTGAGTTGCAGAGATTGAAGTGGCGGGTACTGGCTTTGAGGTCTGTTTAGTGCTCGTTATGGAATCCCCCATCCATTCAGAGATGGAATGGCTTTGGAAGCATAAGTGCTTCTACTTTCTAAAGCTTTCTCTCTTTCTTCTTGATCAATAATTTCTTAACAAGAGCATTGAATGTGAACAACAATGATTGAATGTTCCGAGTTCGAGAAAGGTTTAGAGATAACCAAGCATAGATTCTTTAAGAATGCGAGAGCAAAGAATAATATTAGATCATAATCTATGCACACATTGAAAATTGAAAACAAAGATTTGCGCAATGTTTACAAATATTTGTAACGTTGGGAATTTGAGTGTTTCTAGCTTTTCCTCCATTCCGATTTATATAGACTTTGTGGAGTAGGCATTACGAAATAGGTGTGGGTTGAACTATTGCACTCATTATGATAGACATTTTATTTTGTCAATAATGTTAAATGGAAATATTTGACTTTTATCTTATACAATTAGTTTATAATTAGTGCAAGTCCTAATGGATTTATGGTTGAATCCATCTTTTTGTTATGTTAGATATTCGATTGAGTTTGAGTGATTAGGTGAATTCAATAGAATACTGCCAAAGATGTGTATTCGTAATTTGCGTTCATGATCTTGTTTTGTGCATATTTCGTGGGACACATGAATGACTTATTCAAGAAACATGAACAAAATATTAGGAGGTTCATAATGAACCAACTGCTTTAAGTTGTTTATATTTCAGTTTATTATTTTTAGTATAAGGCTTGTAGGCATTCTTTTGTGGCACTAGCCTTTTTTTTATTTGAAGTCAAATAATATGAACACTCTTCCTTGAGAGATACAGTCATGGTGATTTGTTCTAATAAACATAACTTTCAGCCTTAGAAATTGTACTTCTAGTTAAGGATCAATATAGCTAAAGTTCCACAACTGTTCTTTGGGTACAACTTTTTGAAGGATTTCAAAATTTCTTAAAATTTTGTGAGATGATAATTTCTTATGAGTAGTTAATTAAGTTTATAAATTGTTCTCGGTTGATTTTATGACCTTATTCCACTCATCATATTACTAATTTTGGCTGAACTCTATGGTCCAGAGTTCTTTGTTTTCAAGGTTTTTAGAATGAACGGCTGGTTTTGGGGTGGAAGTTGACTAGTTGATCTTAGGAATTGGATAATCACAAAATCTATTTTTGTTTAGTAAACTCTATTATGAACTTGTTAATTTTGGTCCAGAGTTCTTTACAAATTTAGATGTGCTCATTTACAAATCACCATTCTTTTGATGCCCGTGGTGAAATATCACCTGCATGTTATCTGCGTATTATGACTTACTCATTTAGTTTATGCATTGCGCCTTTCTTTTCTCTCTACGCTACTATTTTATGACATACCTATCTGTTTCAATTTACACATCCTAGTTTTTTTAAAACTACTTTATATATATATATATTTATACTGTGCGAATTTTATTTCTTGTTTCAGATTTTGGGTCCACGTATTGGATATTTACCTTTGTTGGTGACCATTATAAAGCCTCACTTTAATGACACTTTGCCACCTGGTGTCGACTCAGTTTGGTTTGACTATAAAGGTTTGCCTCTTAAATGGTATGTTTATTACTTGTTCTGGTATTATCTTTAATCTATTTTTGTTGGTTTTTTTCCTTCAAGCTCATACTTAACTATTCCATATTATCCGTTGGTCATTAAAGTCATAAGCTTGTTAAACATATGATGAAAAGCGTCAGTTGGAACTTATTCTAAAACTTGCAGAAGGAAAAAAAAGCTGATCACGTTGAATGTTCTGTCGTTGAAGCTGTCAAATGTTTTATGATGGCGTGATTTACTTATTATCCCATCTCCTATGTAGGTTATCATACATTTCTGCATGTTTATAAGTATATAAAGCGGGTTGGTGCATCTGGTTGCTAAACAGATCAAGATTGGTGATAGTTGAAATACTGTTAGACAAACTGAAGCTTACTGATCCAAACTATATGATTATTTTGTGTGTTTTAAATGTGCATAATCATCTTCGACAATATGGAATCACGGATGATAGAAGTTTCTCCATAAACTTTCCATTTCAACTATCTGATCCTGATTTTATGGTTTATTTCTGTCAAGGTGTTTCCATTCCCTGGTATGCATATTTTTTGTTCTTTTTTTTCTCAGAAAGGTGTTTAATTTTTTTACGAGGGCCTCTTGTTTCAAAAACTTTATTATTTAATAATCTGCTGTAATTCCAACACTAACAATTTTATTGGAATCTTCTATTTTAATTTAGTCCTTTGCAGCTTTGGAGTAGAAAATTGCTTTCACTGTTTGGCTTGGATATTTCAGTATTTTTTTAGGAAGATTTGCAGACATACCATATAAGTCTTATGCATTTACATATCTTACACCTAAAGGTTAATATTTATTTATTTATCACTTTCCTATGCTTGAAAAGGAGCATTTAATTTAAAAAAAAGAATGAAGATGGTATTTTTGATGTGATATTTAAGATTGAGGTATTTTATATATATAAAATAAATTTTAGGTGTTAGATATGTAAATACATAACAATTGAGTGGTTTATATGCAAATCCCCCTTGTTTTTAACATGGCCTAAGTTAATACAGTTGCTAGTAATAGCATTTTAGTGCTGTTATTGCCTTTAATGCCTATAGTTCTCTCGATCTGCTTGATTGCTATGTCTGAGCTTCTGTACGTCTCCATGATGCCCCAACTAACCGTTATTAAGTTATGACCATTATTGTTGATTTATTTTTATTTTCTTTATTTTCTTAAATCTTCGCCTTCTTAATCGAAGTCATATATCTAGAATGATGGTCAGCTAAGCTTAAAAAAAATCCTTAGAACCATCTCATTGAACGTGTGGCCCTCCATATTATGAAAAAGGGGAAAGTTTCACAGGTTATCCATTTTCATTTTTTAATCTTTCATCTAGTAATGGGATGGTTGCTTGTTATGCAGATATCGAGGATGGCTTTTTCATGTTTATCATTTCAATCAATAGATATTTTACCTTAGGCTTGTTGAAACGTCTGCATGTGTTAAACAGTCATGTTATTTGTATAATTATTTTCTATGTTATCTGAAGTCTGCTTCATAGATGATCCATAATTGGAACTACTATGTTATTTTCTTACTCTTGACTCTCCATTGGCACAATATTAGTGCTTCTTAATGTCATTGACTTGTATGCCCACAGATATTGGACGCACTAGTATTGTCAAAGGATTACGATCATTCCTGTTATACTAATTTTTTAACTCTGAGGTTGTGCATCGTTTTCGGTGGTCATTATCTTTAGAGGTCATGAATACACTTATTTTTTGTTTATGCTCTAATTAAATGTATTCAATTATTTTATGTCATTTTTCCTTTAATTGTACCCACTGCCTCTTGGCAAATTGGGAGCTTGATGGACGTGATCATCCATTGGCTCAATTTTTTTTTATTTTAGGTTTGTTTCTGTGCTAGCTTTCTTATTGGTTGTCAATGTATCTATTATGCTTGTTCCCTAATGTTTGTCTAGGACAGAAGCTAATACATCTTTGGAAAACTCGGTTTATCACTTGATATTTTCTACATTGGTGATTCAGTATTTCCGGGCAGTGGTAGTTAATGGATATTTTTGTACATTCTAATAGAAACGGCATATAGAGGGCAATGAAGGTACGATGAATGTCACAAGGCTTTGTTGTATTGTCTCTGGATTTCCATTAAATATAGGCTCTTGTGGAAACTGATTTTATTGGGAACTATCAAACATCGAGAATGGAAATACAAAAAAAATATTAATGCACAAAAACATGAAATTTTCTACAGGTTCACTTAATTGATGCCTATGTCATTATAAATTTCACTTTAGTTTGATTATGGAGAATTACAACCCTCATTCCTTGAATACACCACAGAGATACCAGCCTCCTTCCAACTACTACGATAATATTATCTTGAAGGTTGACGTACAACTTAATTGTCACGACTTGGCCTAGGAGCTCGGAGCACCGAGGTAGGAATGGATAATCAGACAGATATGTAAAACATTTTCACATTTTAATTAATGGAAACGAGCCAACCAAAATTTGTCATATTAAATTTATATGACTATTATAATTTGCCACATACTCGAAATTTTTATATATTACATACATTGCATATAATACCTAGTACCAAAAATAAACCTTATATTATACACATATTCTCACCTTTCATCCATTTATGCTATTATAGATTTTCCTGAAAAATGATTATCAACTAAACAATAGTTAAACAATTTAGTAGATATTTACATATCTAAATTATAATGATTCAAGAATTAAGAAATATTATGCATACCTTTAATTATTAGTGAATTAATATCGTTTCTTTTTCATAAAACAATAAGAAAATATAATTATGAAAAATAGGGCCAAGACCTGTCTACCTTTTTTTTAACATTTTCAAATTTTATATTTTTAATTAATACTACACCCGTCATAGGAATCTTCGTCAAATTATGTACCAAAGGCACGCTATCACATCCTTTATCAAACCAACCTCTAAGGGGGTGGGTAGACATACTTTGCAATTTCATTTTACGTGCACGGTACATTGCATTTCTAACTAGTACTATAAGAGCGTGAATTTCATTAGTTAATATGCACAATCACTCCATTCTATAATATAACTACTTTCATATCTTCTATCATGCATTTAATAGTATCTTTAGCCTAGCATTAGGGAGATCAGTTAATATTTAATCATAAAATGACTATCAAATAAATATAAGAAATTCATAGTTGAGAAAGAGAGAATCTTTTTGCGATTGCAATTGGAATCCAATATAAGCATTTTCTTAATCCACATATGAAAGCTTAAAAAAGCACTTACAATTTCATTTGAATATTCACATATAATTCATACATAACAATTAATGCATTTTGATTTGGTGGAAAGAAAATAATTATGATAAAGTATAGAGAAAGTAAGGAGGATCTACATATGATATTTATTGATTTAGAGAAAAATTATGATACAGTTTTAAGAGATGTTCTTTGGAGAGTTCTAGAAAAGAAATGTGTTAATATTGGTTATATTCAAGTCATTAAGGATATGTATACTAGAGCTGTTACTTGTGTCCAAACACAAGGAGGATTGACAAAATATTTTCCTATTTGGTTGGATTACATCAAGGATCGACTTTAAGCCCTTATATTTTTTGCTTTAGTTATGGATGTTCTGGCATTTACGGAAGATGTACCTTGGTGTATGCTTTTCTTTGATGACATTCTTCTTGTTGATAAGACTAGAGAGAGTCCAAGAGAAACTTGAATTATGGAGGTCAACCTTATAGTCTAAAGGTTTTCGTTTAAGTAGATCTAAAACTGAATATATGGAGTGTAATTTTAGTTGTAGAAGTTCAGTGGTAGTGTGACATTAGGTGAACAAGTTATTAAAAGAGTGATAGATATTTTATTGTTCAAAATGATGGTGAAATAGATGGAGATGTTATTAGTAGAATTCAAGTTGGATGGTTGAAGTGGAAAAATACCGTCTGTGTGATAGAAAGTACCGCTTAAACTTGGGAAAATTTTATAAGATGGTGGTAAAGACGCAATGATTTATGTGCGAGTCAATAAAAGAGAAGACTAAATTAAGTGTTGTAGAGATGAGGATGCTCAAGTGGATGAGTGACTTTACTCTTAGAGATAAAATCTAAATGAGTATGTTGGAAAAAAGTAGAAGTGTGATAAGATTAAGAGAGTCACTTTAGATGATTTGGCCACATAATGTCGTTCAGATGACCCAGTTAGGAGAGTGGATGCATTAGATTTGCCTTATGTTAAGAAAGATAGAGGTAGATCTAAAAAGACTTGGTTAAGAAGTATAAAAAATGACTTAGTATACTTGAATTAAATAAAAATTTGACACATAATAGGACACAATGGAGACGAATGATTCATGTAGCTGACCCCACTTAGTGGGATAAAGGCTTGTTGATGTTGTTGTTGTTGTGGAAAGAAAAATAATTACTATAAATTAAAAAAAAAATATAATTACTCACATTTAATGATGCTTGTTTGTTTCTTTTTGTTGAATGAAATTTTCTTCTTTGTGAGAAATCTATAGTTATGCAAGAATGTTAATTTAATTATTTTTACATCACTTTTATCATTATCATAATCATAGCCATTATTATTAGATTTTTATGATTACAATTATTTATTATTATTACTATTAATATATCATATTATTATTATTGTTATTATAATTACTATATTATTACTAATAATATTATTAATGTTAGTATTGTATTATTCCTTATTTTTTGTCTTCATTGTTATTAATTAATGTCAATAATATAATTTTGTTATTATATTATTATATCATTATTGTTATTTATATTCATATAATAATTATTATAAATTTATTTTATGACTTCATTATTCTTTATATACATTGATTAATATTTACATTATTACCACTTTTATTATAAATTTTATTGTTATCTTATTATTATGATTATTATTATATTAATAGTATTATATTATTAATTACTATCACACCATTATTATTTATTATTATTAATATATATTGTTATTATATTGTCACTTATTACTAATGTTTCATTTACAATTTCCATTATTATTATTATGTATTTATATTATTTCTATTATTATTATTTGTTATTATTAATATTATGTTATTCTACTATGATTATTATTATTATTATTATTATTATTATTATTTGTTGTATTATTAATTTATTAATAATATTATTATATTTTCATTGGTTATATTATTATTAATATCATTATTTTATTTTTTAATAATAGTACTAGTTTATTATATGGTGCAGAATGTTGGCCAATAAAAGAAGCAAGACTAAGTTAAGTGATGTGACGAGATTTCGATGGATGAGTGGCTTTACTCTTAGAGATAAAATCGAAATGAGTATGTTGGAAAAAAGTTGGAGTAGCTCCGGTGAGATAAGATTAGAGAGTTTTTAGATGGCCACATAAAGCGTCTCGATGATCCGTTCGGAGAATAGATGCATTAGATTTGCTTTAAGAAAGGTAGAGGTAGACCTAAAAAGACTTGGTTAAGATGTATAAAAAATGACCTAAGTATATTGGAATTAAATGAGAATTTGACACATAATAGGATACAATGGAGACGAAGGATTCATGTAGCCGACCCTACTTAGTGGGATAAAGGCTTGTTGTTGTTGTTTGTAGTACTAGTTTATTATATTTTCATTATATCATTACTTATATTAATATTTCAAATACTAATACTTATTATTATTATTATTAATATTTTATTATTATGATATTTTCAATATCATGTTATTACACACACATATATATCTATTTCGAGTAAATGATAATCTAACACCTAATGTCCACTACGGCCAACTTTGGTGAGAATGTTATGGATTGCTGGTTCCATGCCAATTATAAGAACAAAATTTGGTTAATGCATGCGTGTTGGGTACACCTTGGATTCTTATGTTGTGAAGGCTATTGCGATGAAGATAGTCTCTAAAGATACTTTTTCTATGACCGAATGAGATTTTCAAATTCCACAATTTTCTCATGAATTTTTCTGTTATACCCTCTTTTAAAAACTGATTCTCTCTCTCTCTCTCTCTCTCTCTCTCTTAAATTTATGTTTTGTTTGAGGATGGATAGCATCATCTTTGTTTAGGAAGGGCAACTTTCGCCCAGTTTATTGGAGTTCTGTTCAAAGCCGGCTTCCAAATTAAGATTACAAGTTCTGAGAATGGAAATGTGGGGTCGTCTACTCTTTAAAACGGAAGAGTGGTAAGATTTGAACATTTCAAATATGATTCTAAATGGTATAATGAAAGTAAGTGATGCATTTAAACTTGAAAAATAAAAAAACCGTATTTAGTTCAAGCAAAAACATAAATTACTCACTTAAATTATACAGTGATTTGTTAAAATGGATCTTTCAACTCCATCTCCTTTTGTTCTCCTAAAGTCATTAAGAAAATTTTATTGTAAAATTTATATAAATATTTATCCACCCAACTTAGTTCTCATTCATCACATCGATATTAAAATATTTTTAAAAAACTTTATACTACATTTTATCATACTTCACTTAAATCAAAGTAAGAAATAATAAATTTATTTTACTTGAATTGTCGTTTGCAAAACTTGCCTCCTACAGTTTTCCTTTTTCCTTCTCTCCCTTTCTCTTTTCCCTCCTTTTTTTTCTCTCTTTCTTTTTTTCCCTTTCTGGTTTGCTTGTCCCTGGCAATGTTTTTCTCCTTTTTTTTTTTCTATTTGCTACTACCCATGCGCTCTACCCTTCTGTCCATATCTCTTTTCATTTGAGATGGAACAATGGTGTCAGTTTAGAGAACCAACACAATCGTTAATTTTTTTCATTATATATATATATATATATATATTTTAATTGCTATTACATGTACGTTTTCTGCTCGACGTGCCTTAGCACGATCTATTTGTGCAGCCTCTATATGCCCGCAAGTAAGAGCCTAATGGTTTGCTCGGCTTGTGCAACTCTGCTCTCTCACACATGTCCTTATGCTCGATCAAGTGAGCTATTGCTCAACCTCCCTCTCTGGTCACTCCCTCTTCTTCCTTCCTCTCTCTCTCTCTCTCTCTCTCTCTCACAGTTCTATTGTGTGTTTGCTCCTCTCTCTCTCATTTTCACTCATTTAATAGTGTGGTAGGTTGATTGGTGTTCAAGTAAATGTCAGGACACCTGTTTCTATAGGTGTCACATGTCATACTAAGGTCGTTATTAGCCTTATACGATTGGATTATGATTTTTTTTGTGTTGTTAGATTAAGGGCTATTTGAGATCATTTATTCATTTTATTTATATTTTGACGTGAAATGAAAATATATTTGGTATTGTATAGTTTTTGTTTATATTATCACATAAGTTAATTTATTTTGCGATTTGGAAGAGGGTGGTGGTGTCATGACTAGAGGTACTAGTGGACTAGTGGACTAGACAAATGCCACAACTTTGATGTAGGGGGAGCAAGGTTGGCCAACATGGTGCATGTGGTCCTACTTATTATTTTAAGTGCTTTGAAAATAATGAAAACATTTAAAAATTATTTTAAATATTTTTAAAATAATTTAAATTTTTAAAAGAAAAAACATACAAATAACTAACCAACATGTCTTGTCCAATTTAAAACAGGAAACAAAATGTGATATCAAATAGGCCCTTAGTCTGTGTAGCATGTTTTTTCTGTAGGGGAAAATTTAAGCTCACCAACTTATTAGTTCTCCTCTCTTGGATGTATGAATAAGTACATTTAATTTTTGTGATTGATCAGCTAGTTCACTTTTCATAAACTTTTAATCCATTCCATTGATATTCATTTATATTGAGCATTTTTTTAAACTGTTGATCAAGATTATACGTCATATTTTTGCAGAAATCTTTGAAACTGTATAATTTCTACAAATTTTTTGAATTGAATTTGTGTTGAATATTGTGCATGTGAGGAAGTCTAGTGGGCAGTATGAATTTTCATGCACTAGCTCTTCCTGTGAAAGTTGGTTGATGGTCCCCTCTTCTATTTTTTTTTTAGTAAAAATACACATATACTTACTTAAATTTTACTATTTGCTAAACTAACACCCAACTAAGAATAAACCCCTCAGATCTATGTATTTGTGTGTGACATGCTCATCAAGAGTTTAATAAAAATGAAAAATACCGATTGGGTTTTTATTATGTTCTTGAAATTTGAGTGGCTGTATTGCAAATAATCAAGCTTCAGTTGCTACATTGGAAATTTCCTCTTTTTTGGCTTTGAGTTAACGTCATGGACCTCATAGTACTAAACATGAAATTTCTACTTGTAGTGTTAATAACTTACCTAGAGAAGGTAGGCATAGTGAAGTCATTACTCATTAGGTTGTCTCTATTGTGATGTAGAGGCCACATATTTGAGTCACCGAAACAAGCTCACTATACTACAGGGATAAGGCTGCGCACATTGACTCCTCTGTTGTCGAGAGTTTCATGCACTATTTACCTACTTCAGAGTTTATATCATTACCTACCTCATCAGGAGCTTCATGGAATCATTGAATGAGGCTTGAAAGTTGTGTTATTGAGTCAATAAAATTCCTTTTGAATGTTGTTTAATGAAAATTTTGAAGCGCATAATATGTAATATTGGGAGTTTATTATCAATGATATTTCCCATATACCGTCCTCTTCTCCCATACTAGATATTCCACTTTCATAATGGTCTTTCTGATCCTCATTTAATTTTTTATTATATCTCTTCTTTGCTGAAGAAAATAATTTTTGTTTCTTAGATGCATGATTATTGGGTTTGTCAGATGTTTCTGCTAGTGGAGTGGCTATATGATGGCCAACTTTTTAAGGATTTATATGAGCTATTGTGGCTTTTCGTATTTTCATTTATATTTTCTTATTAAAGCTGTTAAGGCTTTCGACTTGATGAAAAAGATTTGGAATGACTTGGAGGGATAATTGTTATAGTTGAAGGTCTACCTCTTGCTCCTAAACTGTACTTCAGAAACTTTGTTCTGTAGTTATTTATAATTACCTTAGTTTTAAAATTTCAAATGTTGTATTGGTGTTGGATTCAGGGATCTGATGCATCTATTGCAGGTATATACCAACAGGCGTTCTCTTTGATCTCCTATGTGCAGAACCTGAAAGACCATGGAATTTAACAGTAAGTATTAATTTGTAATCTCTCTGTTCATTATTTTTTGAAGGTTATCCAGCTAATAAGCGTTTCTGCACTGATGTGTTTCTTGATCTCTTCAACTTACATCAGTTAACCTTTTTGAGTTCATGCCCTTCTATTTTTCTAAATATTTTACTAAATTTTGTTTCATAAGTTGCAAATTCTGTGTTGTTTCTCTCGTGTTTATTGTTGTTATGGAGGACTATAGTGGCCAAAATCATGTGTTCTCTTCGTCAAATCTCTGAGCAGTGGAAACTTAGTATGGTATTTATGAAATTGCTCTGTTGCCATAGTATATGCTGTATGCTATTTATGCATGATTATTTATTAAAGTAGATATATGGAGATCTTATTGGTGATTTTTGACACTCAGGTTGTGCTTGCATGCTAGGAATTTACATGAAAGGAAATGAAAAATGGGGTGAAAGACTCAAATCAACTTTACGTTTATAATCAACATTTCCCTCAATTTGAACAATGCATTAGTGATTCAGCAGTTATCTGTAGAAGTAACTGTAAAATTATTGTGGGAAGTGAAGTATATTTTTTTTGAAAGCTGCTGTAGGCATTATAATTTTTTCCTTAGAAAAAAATTATAAAACAAATTTTTTTATAACCACTACATTTTAGTAGATTTGACTGTATAGAGTTGCTTCTCACTAAAAAAAAATTTAAAAATAGCAGAAATCATAGTCACATAGAATTATAGTATTTTTTTTTTTGAAAGCAAAGTATTTGACAAACCAATCCAAATGAGCCCATAGTTAAACGAATGATGAAAAGCTAGTGATGCATTTTGCTTTGTCAAGATGTAGAATGTTACAAAGAACTTCACATAAATGTTCTAGGAGTGAACATTGGGCTTTATTTCTCAACATGTATATTTGTGGTTTGTTCGAAGCTAAGAAACAGTTGGTGTGAAAGGGTTCAAGCATTTATGCATGAAAGCTAACTTGCCTTCAGTGATCAGGATAGTTGTAATAACAATGTTTTAGAGTTGAAAGTGAGTGTGTAGACCCTGAGGCATGGGGTTTGTGACCTGATAATTTTCTATTTTGACCTACTTAAGAAGAAATATATGTGATTAATATGACCTGATAATTTTCTGTTTTGAAATATTTAAGAAGAAATAAAAATGATTAATATGCCATAAAAATAAAGTAAATTCCAGATGCAAACAGATTGTATTAAAATGGGGGATTATTTTTTTTTGTTGGAATAAGCATAAAAACATAAGACAAATGTAGACTTTCATGATCATGTAGCTTAATTAATATAAACATATAAAGCTAATGAAATTAGATGCCAGGGATTAAGCAAGCAAGAAATAAGTTATTTACTCCTGAACTGCTCATTCCTTAAATTCCCCAAATTTCTTATCCTCAAGTCGTCTTCACCAATGAAGGAGTAGAAGAACAAACTCCACATCCTGAAGTCGTCTTCTCGTTTCAAGAACATTCACAATTGCTCGCCTTTGGCTTTTCTGCTATTTATGTTTAATACAGAAGGATGGATAGCAAATGATACAATTATTGAGTCTTTAGCTACACGTAGTAGATAGAACAAGTAACTAAGTATCTGGATGAACAGAAGGAAAAAGAAATATAAGGAGACAAGGAGGGACTTTAATAGGCAATGTTAATGGCTGCTACAGAGGAATTTAGAGATTATGGAAAATAAGTTTAAATTTGATTCAATTTTGATTTAGGTGAAGTTGTTGACCTTAAAATCAACTCGGGTGGTTTAGCATTTTAACCTTTAGAAAGAGCTCAATAATATTTTAACGTCAATGGGAATAAGCTTTCAACTAGGCACTGGAGGCACATCCACAATCGAGAAAGTAATGAAATAAAACATATTTGAATTGTTTACTGCTTTGTAGTGTTTGTTTAGTGTATTGGTTGGATATATGTTTAATCTCAAACTTTTGTGTGAATTAGGACACCTACAAATTCTGTATTATAATTTTACTTTTGGAGATTGGGAATTTCTCTGGTGTTGAAGTGTCTTGTTCATAACATGGACAGACATATACAAATATGAGGCCTGCCTTTTCTTAGAGAAGTTTCATTTTGGTCATTTTTATGATAACACCCTTTTTAGCACTATGGCCTCATCAAGTATGGAATGGGTAGGATTAACCTCTTATTCCTCTCTCTCACCCTACTGTCAAGTTTGTTGTTCATAACATGGTGGGGTAATAGTCTTTCTAGCTCCCTCCCTACATTGCTTTGGGGCTACCCTCTACCCCAATTAGCGGTAGTATTAGGATTTCAAAAATACTGATGTGCCAATGTTAGTTATTCTTATTTATAAAGTATGATAATTTTTTGCTATTATTCATAATGTTTTTATATTATCTTTCATAGAAAGACAAAGTTTTGGAAATTTTAACACAATTTTTCATTAATTGATAACATCTCTCCTTGGTTTTTTTAACAATTGTGAGGTACCCATCTATTGGTTTTTTGCATTCCTCAATGAAGTATATTTTCAATCTCAAACATATTTTTGTATATTTATTTGTTGATGCTTCTTTTTTTTGACCAAACCATATTAAATTTCAAATTTTTTCGTTTGTCATAATCAACAACCTCACTATCATTAGCCTTATTGTAATTATTTGTACTTAGCTTTATTAATCTTCATTGTTTTTTCATTCCTACTTTTGTTGTATAAGGTGTTAAACCTATTTTATATAAATATTTTGATTAATTTCTATTCTATTTAATTTTGGTGTATATTTTTTTCTTCTCAGTCCTTCAACAATAATTTAGTCCTTGAATTAGTGATCTCCCTTTTAATCTTATCTTCAATAGTTGCTACTATTGCCATTCTCTTATATGATTATTTTTTAATCTATCTTTTTTAGTTTTACCACACATCCATCTTAATATACTCATTTTATTACATCTCGCCTGTATCAATTATTTTGTTTAATTTCTTACACTTGATCCATTGAACGTAGTTGGTTTAGTTGTAGCTTGTAGGTTTATAATATTTACATTAAATTTTTAATGTTGACCTACACATATATATCACAAGTTAAGATAAGCTTGACTCAATCAAATATGACGATAACAATGAACAACACAATATCACAAAGCCCAGTTTGAAACATATCAATCATAATGAAAGTACACAACCTTCATTTGTTTCCCAAAATGAACTTTGTTAAAGAGCCTAAAATGTCATAAATCATTGAGTGTTTAAGGTTGAGTTTATAGTTAGAAAGGACCTCCCATGTCACTAAACTTTCTACGCAATAATAGGTTGAAAAATCTACTCGTGTGTGAATCAAGGATGAATGTAAATGCATGCGAGTGATAATGTATTTACAAAAGAAGTTGATACACGGTTATGCTAAAAAAAGGAGATTATGTTAAATATAAAATTAATGTCATTTAATTAAAAAAATATTTTAACAATTATTATTTGAAAAATATCAACAAATTTTCCACGCCTTCGCCCACACATGACTTTAGGCATTGTATCTTGCAAGCATGTAGGCTGCTCGTCCAGTCTGTTTGTCACAACTCGGTCCTAAAGCTTAAAATTTTTAAGTAAGAATAGACGATTGGATTCAATCACGCATTAATGTTGGAACTAATTTTAAGACAATTGAAAAATTGATAACTTTCAAGGAAAGAGCCATATAATTACTTCAAATCAATACGACAAAGGTTAAAGGATGAATAACTTTTTCTTGTAGCATAGCATCTGCAATAAACAGTTTTTCTTCTTTCACTCATTTTGACTCAAAATTTAATTTCAAAAATATTAATTTAATCTATAATAAGTTACCAACAACTTAGTTGTAAATGTTCTAAATTGCAAGGTGGGAAAAAGAGAAGATGCATGCTTGTTAATTTCATTAAAATAATGCAAAATCAATTAATATTATATTCTTTCAAAAAATGATCTTAAAAAAGATTTTTTTATTCAGTTGTGCAATAATGACAATCCTTTATATTTTTTTTATTATTCTATATATTACACTGTTTCACAAGCCACTGTTTAACATACGTATAATTTAAGATATTTCAATATCAATATCCTTTTTCATAATCTTTATCTTTTACTTTGTCACGACCCGGGAGCTTGGAATCTACCGCGGGGAATAGGCGGTCGGTGGATAAAGAAAAACTTACATAACACTTGTCTTAAATAAAATTTTCAATCATACTGAAGCATTTCTGATTCACAAATGATTTAACAATTTGTCTGCACATATATATCTTAACAAAGTTCATATGACATATAATTTATATAATTTAACATAACCATAATTACCATCTCTTGATCATGGCGATAACATAACCCTTATTAGCCATTTAGTTGGGATGATTACCAAAAACTAAACAACTAACAATTGAATAAAATTCAGGATTCGATTATCTTTGTTATCTTATAAGAAACAAGAATGTAGAAGCCCAGTATGCGTCTTTTTTTTTGTTATCACATGTACGTAAAGAAATTTGCTCAAACAATCATACATATCGGGGTAGTATACATAAACATTTTGTATGACTTTACTTTACATTTATCATCCGTCTTGAGTCACGTCTAAACTTTTACCAAAAGAAAACCTCTTAATACTCATCCAGACAAGTAGCCATGACCATTTGCCAATTCGTTTTCGTCGTTTAGATTTTGATACGTTGTGTCAATACCGGAAGGGGTGAACTCTACTTTCAACATACACATCATAACATCTGATTATCTGGTATTAATTCATAACTAATAGTAAATCAGTTAACGTTATAACATGATGAAGTGACAATATGATCTAACATTCAGGTTATTATCCAACATGAAGAAAGTATATGTTCTTCTTTGATTCTCAACTGATGATAACCTGATCTTAAATCAATTTTTGAAAATATTGAAGCTCCTTCTAGTTGATCAAAAGATCATCAATTGATTCGTAGGGATATTTATTCTTGGTTTAAATAATTGTTGCTCACCTTTCTTTCCTCAAATAATACAAGACTTCCCGAGGAGATGTCTTGGGCTAATAAATCCTTTCAAATCTTTCTAGATGAATCTTATGATTTTGTTGTAATTTTTTGATCATTCTATATTACTTTTCTTCTGGGTTTTTTCTCGAATTAAATCAATAGAAATCTATCTCTCATGGAGATAAACGTAAATCATCTGAAAAACTTAGATACTCTTTTCTTCTTGGTATATCCTCTAAATTCTTTATCTCTTTAGTAACGTCGATGTAAGAAAACTTTAAACTTTCTTTTTTGACTTTTTTTAAGCACATCATAATTTAATACTCCTTATGCCCACAAGTTAGAATTCTTTTCTCCAAGAATATTGAATTTGTATCTTTTACAATCTATAGCGTAATGTTTAGATAAATCCATTCCTCATCAAATTCATATATTGTGATCTTTATTAAATCTTCATCCAAGCTTCTTTCATAGATATTCAGGTTCACACTACAAACATTTCTAGCATTCATTTGAGACCCATTTGGCATTGCCACTGAAAGTATTATAGACATTTTCTTAACTTGTAATCCCAAAATTCTCACACAATCCTCAGATATAATTGAATGTGATGCTCCAGTATCAAATAAAACTCTAATTGATTTACTTTCAATAAAGATGATACCTATAAATGAATAGACATATAAAGCAAATATATCTAACACAATATAAAATTATAACAATGTTAATTTAAATAAAGACATATCTGTAATAACATCAGACGAGTCTTTTGATTCTTCTTTGCGTGAGTCATAAACTTCGGTGTGTTCTGTTCGAGTTTGAGAAGGAATTGATCGGTCGATTCGGTCATCCTTTGTCAGCTTCTCGAGGAGGTTGAACACTTGTCTAGTATCATTGAAGATTTCGACTCAAGAATGAGGCGGTATTTTTGCCATATGTCGGGCGATGGCACCGATAGCAAATATTTATGCACGAGACACTCTCCTTTATGTTCTCTTCCACATTTTGGGCATGTGGTATCACTATCTTGGCGGCATTGGTATCGACTTAGGCTTCTTCCAGGTTTGATTTTTTGTTTGAACATTCCAAATTTTGGCTATCATTATTCCTCGGTAGCTTGCATCCAATTTTGTCCTTAGCCCTCTCTGCCGGTCTGATAATCATCAATACCAGAAATCAAGGTATCACTACATCCTTTAGTCAGGATAAAACTATGACATTTTTCTTCGCATTTGGTATCAATTGAGGTGCATCGCGAAAATATTGTAAACTTAGCTTCATATTGTATTATAGAACGATCTCCCTGTACCAATCTGATGAACTTGTCCTGCATTTGTCTAGCTGAGAGGGGTACAAATCAATCTCTAAAAGTCTTCACAAAGTTCTCTCATGAAATAAGATTGCAACTTCCTTCAAACTTCTCATGTAATTGTCCTCGCCATCATCTCTCGGTTTAGCTCAAAGCAAGAAGCAACTCTTCTTTCGGAGGGCATGACATACTAAAATTTTCTCTATCGCATTAACCGGTTTTTTACGATTCCAGGTCCTCGTCGCGAGAAAAGAGGTGACCTCATATCCTGAAATAATTTCAAGTATTTGTCAATAGGAATCCCACCACTTCTACTAGCTTGTGTATGCCGATTTCTTATCATTTGAGTCATTGCTTTCATCATTTGAGTAAATGCACGTATCGCTAGTGAATGCGGTTGCACCAAATTCTGGTGTTCAGCGGTTTGTGCATCTTTATTTTCACCTATAGCATTTTCCTGAATTGATTTCATAGGCACGAAGCAAATCAATTATAGCAGATTCTGCGTCAATCAATATAATCATATGCAATTATCTTCATAAAATTTATCTTCCTAATGGCTCTTTGATTTTGATCATACTTATGTCCCTAAATATAAAATCTAGCTCTGATATTACTCTTGTCACGACCTGACCCGGGAGCTTGGAATACCAATGAGGGAATAGACGGTCGGACGGATAAAAGAAAAACTTACATAACACTTCCAATCTTAAATAAAATTTTCATAAATCTGAAGAGATTATAATTACAAATGATTTAACAATTTGTTCACACATATATATCTTAACGAAGTTTATATGACATCTGATTTACATAATTCAACATGTACATAATTACTTATCTTCAAGTCTCTACGATAAACATAACCCTCTCTTATCATTTATTTAGTTAGGATGGTTCGCGAAAAAAATTAAACACTGATTGAATAAAATTCGATTGATTGATTATCTTTGTTATATATAGTAAATAAGAAGGTATACTGGTATGCGTGCCAATTTTTTTTTTGTTATCACATGGACATAAAAGAAATTTGCTTAAACAATCAAACATATGGGTGGTAGGTATACATAAATATTTCGTATGAACTTTTATTTTTACATTTATCATCTGTCTTAGGAGTCACCGTCTAAACCCTTACCAAAAGAAAACCTTTACCAATACTCATCCAGACAATTAATTACCATTTCGATTTCATTGGCCTTTTTTTATCATTTGCAGCGGGTACATCGTCCCCAGATCGTAAGGGGTGAAATCTACTTTCTGGCATTCATAACATACAATTATCTGGTATGATATTAATTAACTAACGATAAATCAGTTAACGTTATAAAATGACGAAGTGACAATATGATCTAGCATTCAGGTTATTATCCAATATGAAGAAAAATTAAACTACATCACAATTTATGAAGAAGCAGAAAAATAATCACAACTTGCAGTACAAGAAAAAATCATAATCATATAAACATGCATTTTATCACAAGAAATTAAAGATATTTTTATCATAAATATAAGAACATAATTACCCACTATAATTTACAGTTTCCTCTTGAATCTCTTTTCCTTTAATGCTTCTTTCCTTGAAATTCCTATAACATAAAATATTGATTGGATCGATATTAGAAAGTAATTTATTTTATTTTATTAAGTATGATCTTTACTTTATAAACTTTATTATTTGTGTATATTCATCAATATTCATTATCTATTTTCTAAATCAGTTAAATTAACCTTTTATTTAATATAATGATATTAATATATAATACATCTAAATCCTATTAATCCTATTATTTTTCTTAATATAAAATATTAAGTGTTAAACGACTTAATATATATTTCATTTAATGTTTATCATATCCCTTAAAATGATTCTAAATTAATTAACGTGCTATAGATAAATTTTATTTTCATTTAATGTTTATCATTTTCCTTAAGATGATTTTAAATTAATTAATGATAATATAACTTAGCATAGGTTTATGATTTTATTAAATTTGCAATTATACTTCATATGTAAGGGTTTAATACTTAATTACTTAACTTTGATTCGTCCTACATATTCCCAAATTTCATTTCTTGCTGAAATCTATAAACCCCAAGTCAAAATTATAAACCCTAAGTTAAAACTTGAGATAATAACATTAACATCAGATTTTTAATTAAACATATAATTATATAAAATATTTATTTACTTACCTTTTATATTTCTTCTCGGTTGCCTAAGCTCAACGGCTTCTTCATGCACACACATGCACGGTTGCTCTCCTTTCATCCGTTAGCATGCACGGGCTCCTCCTTTCTGGTCGGTGCGAGAGCCTCTCCTGCTTCGATGTGGCGGCAGTGGAGCCGCCTCACTCGGCTAGGGCACAGACGCACGAGTTGTCGCTTCTCCTCCTTCTCCCTTGGTCGTTGACGCACGTCGATGCACGGTCTCCTTCTCCCTCGGTCGTCGATGCACGGAAGGTTCACGCACTGTGAGTCTTCCCTTCTCTCTTCCTTCCTCTCTCCCTCTCTCCCTCTCTCGTGTGTTTTGGGAGTTCTATTTCGGTTTGCCGAAACCGAACTCCCTCTTTGGGACTTTTTCCAATCCGCGGCTAACCGTCGCGGCGGTTGTATTTCTTTTTTTATTTTTATTATTATTATTTTTTCTTTTTTGACTTTCAGTTATTACATACTTACACGAGTATCTTTACATTCCTAGCTAATGTCATAAGTCATAAGCATCAATAAATATGCACATATGCAAGCACATTGATATAGTTCATAATATTCACATGTTTTCAGCTCACTCAATATTTATATATTTCACATAATGCATAAATTAAATAAAATTTTCATATTAAAAAAATTATGACATTCATTTTAATATGACTAATATTTAAAGAACAGATAAATCATGATAAACTTGCGATAAAAATTGATGTAAAGAATATCAATAATTTCATGCATTCAGTTTAGAAGAAAATAATATTACATCGTAAATTAGGAGTATTAAGTATTCACTACAACCTAGGAAGTTTAATCTTGCTACAACTAGCCTTTAATTTTACCTCCTTTAACTTGATATCTACAAAACATAGATATAAATATACATAAAATATTTATTCCAATTAACTTATATAAGTTTTACTTTTAAATTTAATACTTCTCTTTATTATATTCTTCTTTCTTGATTTTATATTATTTTACTTAATGAACCTAAATTATTATTTAATTAAATGTTATAATTAAAGTACTTATTCTTTTTATAAAGCATCTACAATTTCATGTAATTATATAAATTTTTTTATGTAAGCCATATCATTTAACTGTATTCACAGTATTGTCTCTTATTATTTAAGACCTTATAATATAATTATAACCCTTATATATGATTTAATTTAAACTACTCATTCAAATTATATAGTATTTGCTCTCATTATGTAATTGTATTTCATTCTTTTTTGGAAATCATATTTAATTAGTTTATACTTATTTAAATACAATTTAGAAATCTTTAATTTATAATTGCAACCTAACAAATTCTAAATTTGTTGATTTTCAAATTATCTATAATTATTTATTTACGAATTTAAATTATTCTTTTTTCAATATCATTCAAATATTTTTGAAATTATTTCATAACATAGTGACATTTATATATTCTATTTATTTTTATTAATAAATTTATTTTTTAAACTATAAATAATATCAATCATTTAATATTAAATTAACTTTTAAATTGTTATAATTCAAGTTGTTATATGTAAATTTATTTTCTCATTAAAAATTTATTAACTAATATATATAAATATATATCATTTAAATATTAATAATTAAAAAATTCAATAATTTAAAATCACTCATAAATATTAACACAAATAAAAACCCTAACCTTACATTATATTGGCCGCTCAACAGTTTTGCACATTCGATCTTGCTCACGCTCGAGTCTTGTGTGTCTCGACTCTTGCTGACATCACTTGTTCGAGCTCGTACAAATTTTTGCTCGTTCGTGTGTTCTTGTTCTCGATCATCCCTGCTTGATAGCTTTGAATAAGGTATGCTTTCCTCACTCGTTCTTACTCTTTGTTAGTTTACCTGATTGTTAACTTCATTGTCCTCAAATAAGAATTAGCTTGCTCGTGCTGTGCTTGACTCGAGCAACTCTCCGTCTCTTACCCTTGTTCTGCTCCCCTTCTCATCTCCCTTGTAGTTTGAGATACATCCCCTCTAATAATGGTGAACCGACTAGAGTCGGTTCAATTGGACTGATGCTAGTTGGTTCAAATTTCCTTTTTTATACAAAAATGGGATTTCACATTATTACTAAAAAAGAAATGATATACTGTCCCTCTCTCAATCTCTCTCCCTTGCTCTTGTTTTCTCTCTCTTTCATTTTTTTTTCTTATGCATAATCATAATTCACACCTCATTCTTCCTTTCCCACACTCTCATTAGCGACTCCTCCCTCTCAGCACTAGGCACTCTTCTAATCACAAACTCAACATTGAGCCTAATATTGTTGACCTCCTCAATCATCGTCATCACTTGTCTATAAATTATGATAATGTTTTGACAATGTCTCTATTTGATCTATTCAATTACATTAATCATTGTTCCCTCGCTCTTCCCTCGTCGAACTCAGATAACTTTAAGGAACTTCAGCCAACAACCCTTTTTATCTCCTCCATAGAAACTCGTCACCTAGTGCATCTCCTCCATATGTGACAATCTCATCCCCACTTAAACTCCAACTATAAATCTTATCCACTAACCAACTTGAGACTCAAACTTCAATGCCTTATGATCGACCCCCATCACCATTGTATGCACGATGCACATGGCTAGGTGGGTGCACCTAATTCACAGCCGTTAGGCATGCTGGCCACGGGAAGACTAGCTTAAGGGGTTGCTTGGCATTTTTGGCGAAGAGACCTACCTCATCACAACTTCTTTAAAGGAGAATTCGACTCAAGACCCACATGCCCCACAAGAAAGTCCATTAGACAAATGTTATGCATCACAAAGGATAATTTACCTCTCAGAAAATCCACCAATTCAGAGGGGAAACTCATTATGAACTCTTCCATGGGTGTTCGCTAAGAGGTCCATCCAGCATATTCGTCTGAGGTATTCAGCTTTGGTACTCTGCTTGAACATTCACCCAAGTGTTCAGCACGTACACTCACCCTAAGCACTCACTTCGAACAATAACTCCAAGCACTTGCCCTAGTTACTCGCCCGAAGTGTTTGCTTACAAAATTATTTTAGGGACATCGTCAGTCATAACCACATTCATGATAATGGGGGAGGGGTATACGTGTCTATACTGTAAGCGGTCTACATGTCTGTAGTTGTTAGCATTATTTATTATTTTATTGCTAACCTTTCTTGTAGCTTTCATTTCCTATAAATAAAGGGTTGAAAAATACTTTTTGAGGATTCATGTTATTTGCACTCATAAATTTTAGTGAATTTTTCAGATATCATTTTCACTCATCCTCGCTTTTCTCTCACTCTTTCTGCATGCTTATTTTATTTCAGCTAGTTGGTCTCACCGACTATTGTTAGGTGTCACCTATGGATATATTTTGATCCAATATTCTGAAAGGTGCGGTGAGCGTAGATTGATGCCATTAACTATAAACGGATATCAATGAGAAGCAAAACAATCCAATCTAGAGCCTTTAGTAAACATGGACAACCAAAGTTTTGCAACTCACTGTGATTTATCGCATATTGATCCATTGAGTGTAGAGTGAGTTCTCAGGGAAAACATACATATGATCGAGTTGGAGGGATCGTCTGACTTAGCTGCATGAGGTGTGGCACAGCGGCAAGGTGTTTACTTAAATTCTCATCATAGATCAAACTCATTTTCACACTAGTGATGATAAGACTACCCCACCATGGTGAGTAAGAAGGGAGCTGCCACTGACTTATGCATTCTCAAGGAAACTTGTAAAGGTCAAGCTGTTGACAAAATTTAAGGTGCCCCACTTATCGGTACATTGAGGGAGGTTTGACCTCACTGACTATGCCACTCTTTATAAGTTTGCAACTTCTCTTATGGTTGTCAATGATGCAATAAAGTGATGTTTGTTCTACATCACCTTTAAGAAGTCATCCCTAAGGTGGTTTTCACGCCTTCTTGTGGGTGTTATCACATTTTTTGTCGACTTTAAGAGGATGTTTATGACTTAATTTGTAAGTGCCCATAAAGGCTTCAATGGTCTCAAGCCTTTTTGTAGATGAGACCGAACTTAGATTAATCATTGAGAAAATTCATTGTCAGGTTTCAAAATGAGATGCTAGAAGTGAAGGATTTAGAGTTGATAGTTGTCTAAGTAGCATTCAATCAAGGCCTAAGAGAAGCACCATTCGCCCATGCTCTACATTTGCAATTATTGAGGATGTTGGCCTAGTTGCTAGAATTTACCAACAATCATGTGAATGCTAAGGAATATAGTAGTGTGACTTTTCTAATGTCACTCGTCCATGAACTAGCCCCTAAGGCAAGAATGTTCTCGATCTTCTGAGAACTAGGGATCATCTGAGAGCGCACATGGTAGAAAGGATGTAGCAATTCCTGTAGAGTCATCCTTACAACCATTAATCGCCAAGGAGGCTTAGGATCGCAAGCCTGCCTATCTAACGACTAGAAGAAGTGTCTTTGTAACTTGGATATCCTAAGGTGATGCGCCACATTAAGTGCACCTATACCGTACTATCGCTCCTTCGCAGTTATCAATGGTTGAGGTGGTGGGGTCCATTAGGAGCAAAGATTTTTTCAAGCATCTTGCTCTGATGAAGGTAGGTTCCATGTTAAGGACACATTGAGGTTTTGTGCCTTCCATAAGGACCATTGGCACGACACTCAGGAATGTTGATAAGAAATTTAGTGAAAGAGCTTATTAAGGCAAAGAAATTGAAGGAATTTGTCTTGGCCAACCTTGTATGGTGATCAGGGAAAGAACCCATGGAGAATCAAGAGAATAAGTCACTATCAGCCTGAGCAATCCACATAGCTGACGTAATACTCGTCATTCTTAGGAGATATTGGGAGGGGTCGTCACCTTGGGGGATGACCTCGATCTGCGAGGTGAACACTTAACGATTATGCTTAGGCAATAATAATAAATTATCATAGTTATTCACGGAGAGGGATCGACCTATGATTAAAATCCTCTACAACGATGTTGTGGTGGTCAAAACTTTGATCGCAAGTTACCAATTTAGAAGTATTTTGATCGACACAGGGAGCTCAGTCAATATCATCTGCAAGTGTCCTAACCCTATTGTAGGCCTGCTCTTTGGATTCTTCGAAGAATGAAGGGAAACTAAAGGCATCATCACACTGCCAATAAGCTAGGGAGAAGGAGAGCGGTTATATGTGATGATGACTAGCTTTGTGATAGTGGATGCACCATTCGTTTATAATGTAACCTTTGGGCAACTTCTCTTCAACACTTTCAGGGCCGAGTGGCGACATATCATGTGGCCATGAACTTTCTAGCTGAAGGCCAAGAGGTCATTGTGAGAGTCAACCTTTAGGGCAGGCTACCTCAATATAGTAAGCAATGTGGGGTGAGTGTATGAGAAAGTACTGCATCGATGTTCACAAAAAGAATAGAATTGGAGATCACTGATGCAATTAAGGAGGTTCCATAAATTGAGGGAGACTCAGGGTGAACTCTTTGAATTAGCTTATCATTAAGTTTGAACATAAGGGAGAACTTGCGGAAGCTTCGGGAGTGACATTGGCATGTTCACATGGATGACGACGAAGATGTTTGTGATTGACGTCGATGTCTTTTGTCATTGGTCAAAGGACTGATTAAACTTAATAAAAAAATAGCTACCATTCATGTCGAGCCCATAAGAGAAGTTCGAAAACTTATAGAGGCTAAGTTTATCAAGGTGATGCAATATCCAAAGTGGATTCTGATGTGGTAATGGTGCAAAAAGCTAATGATAAGTGGAGGATATGCATCGACTTCATTAAACTAAACTTGACTTGCCTTAAGGATGGCTATCTATTATGTAGGATCAACGTGCTAGTTGACTTGGTAGTTTGTTACCCTATAATGAGTTTTCTTGATGTATTCCTGGGGTACCATCTAATAAAGATATACTTGATTGACTTTGAGAAGATAGTTTTTGCACAATAGGAGAGAGCCTCTATTGTTATAATAGTGATACCATTTGACTTAAAGAATGTTCTGCCACATATTATGGCATGATGAATCAAGTGTTCATGGTCTGAAAAGGGAGGAACATGCAGTCTATGTGGATGACTTATTGGTGAAAAGCAAGTCCTTGAAGTATCACATCAAAGATCCCAAGGAGATATTCATCATCCTCTAAAGGTATAATATGCATCACACTTCTCTAAAATGCGCTTTTGGTGTATGGCTTTACAAGTTTTTAGGCTTCTTCCTCAGTCTTGAGGAGATAAAATCGAACTTAGACATGGTGAAGGCGATTATGGAGATCCTATCATCGAGGACGATTAAGAAAGCACAACAACTATTGGGTTCAATTGATTCATCTTGAAATCAAGCGAGAGGTGATTGCTCTCCTTCAAAATCTTTTGGAGTGTCAAGCGCTTTGAGTAGAATAAGGAGTGTGATGCCTCTTTCCATGAATTGATGACTCACTTATTCTCATCACAATTGCTGCAAGTTTGCAATCCATTGAAGACCCACTATTATACGAGGGAGTTGGCAAGGGCAAATTAAGTAAGTTTATTTTTAGTTTGGCAGGAATGAGGAAGATGGTGATCAATATATTATTGTAATAAGATGTTTTGAGGTGTTGAGCTGAGATGCCTTATCATGGAGAAGTTGACGCTAGAGCTAATTATCACAACTTGCCAACTTTGATCTTACTTTTAGGTGCATTCGATCCAAGTTGTCACTGACTAGCCCTCAAAATAATACTCGCCAAATCATATCATTAAGTAATATAATTGAAGCGAGCCATGGAGCTAAGTGAATTCGACATTTCTTACACCCTAAGGTCAATTATCAGTGGTCAAGTGCCTCTCGACTTGTTGGCTGATACCATTATTCCATGCATTGAAAAAGAAGTGGTGTGTGGGGAAGAATTGTGGATGTTGTATGCTAACGGATCATTTATGGAGCATGAAATGAGTGTACGAATCATATTAGGAAGCCCTTCAGGAGTAGTGTTGATGCATGCCATAAAAAAAATATATATTATCAATAGTCAGGTTTAGTTTGAAGCCATGATTGTGGACTCAGATTCATAATTGGTGTTGAAGCCAAGCACTTATCTATATATTTGAACTCATAGCTTATGGTGTGTTCGCTAAATGGAGAATATGAAATACTAGACGTAATTCTATAAAAGTATCAAGTGACCTAAGCCAACCAATTTAAGCACTTCAAAATAATGCAAATTTTTAGAGAGCAAAATCAACTCGTTGACCTATTCTCAAGTTGGACAATCTTGACGATTGATTGCTTATGGGGCTAACGTGCCCTAGCATAGAGGAAGACAGATGATGCGAGTGGCTAAGGAACACTTGACAAGTTGGGTCACCTCTTATTATAGAATATCTTAGGATCTAGAAGGTCGCTCCTAATGTGATGGACCCACATAAGTTCTAAGTAAAGGCGGTCTAATACCACATAATGGAAGGCGAGTTGTTCAAGCAGGTGATCTTTCAGCACATTGTCAGAGACGTTAATAAGGCCGCGCATTGTTGTGCCCATTTAACTATAGAGAGTGAGTTTCTATTGAAAAATGTTAATAAACATGATGTTCTTTTTTCTATTATTTTAGAGGATAGGTCACGGAAGTGCCTAATGGCACTTAGGTTTATTTTGTACCTGGTTTTCTTTTTTGTTTAATACTTAATGCATCTCTTCAAGGAAGCCGACCTCTTTAAACCTTAGATGCATGGAGGAAGAATAACATGAGAATTTACTAAAAAAAGCTATATTTGGGTAGTGCGGCATTCTCTCAGGAGAAAAATATTCGCTTATTGAATACTCAGGCTGTGATATTTTTAGCAAATTCTTAGGAAAAATTCATAATAGTTCTCAAAGAGATGTTTACAACACCGAAAGTTCAATCTAATGTAAGTGTAGCTAACTCACTGGCTGCAACTCATCACTAATCATTGGCCATTTGCTATTTGAGGCATGGATATCATTGGGTCTCTTTTGTCATTCTATTGGTAGATGAAATTTATCCTAATAATAGCGGGCAAATTATCCATGTGGATGGAAGTAAAAGCTTTCGTAAAGATAATTGATCAGTTTGTCCATAGCTTGCTCTAGACGTATATCATTTATAGGTATGGGTTGTTTTTGGTGATCATCATAAACAATAAGCTTGAATTTTTCCATAAAATGATTAAAAAAATTTGCCAGTCACAAGGGATTTGTCGCAAGTTCATCTTAATTCATCACCAACAAGTAAATCCTCAATCTATTAAGGAAAAAAGTTGAAGGAGCCAAAAGGCAAGTGAGTAGAGGCATTACCTTTTGTTCCATCGATTTTAAGGACTATGCCATCCTTGGTGACTGGCCAAACCCCATTTACAGTCTCACAGAATGGAAGCCCTATTACTAGTTGAGTATGAAATTCATAGTCATGGAGTAGTAGTGGTAGCAAGTTTTGAAGAAGAAGAGTCTGTTGAGTGGGAAGTAAGAAATGAGGAAGGCATGGAGGTGACCATGGATATGTTGGAAGAACTTAGAGCTCAACCTTCATGCCAAAAAAAGTGATGCAAAGAATGGCCTAATACTACAAGGTGAATTAAAGGGAGAAGGTTTTTCATCCTAGTAATTTGGTTCTGAAGAAGTTAGATGTTAGGGACCCTATATCATCAAAAAGTAAGTTGGCCATGAAGTTTACTAGTTGCAAAACACAGTAGGCATAAGAGGCATTAAGGATATGAAGTGTTGATGACCTTAAGCATTTCTACTCATAAGAGAATACATCGCTTTATTACATATTTGTATTATTTTGTTACTATAAATAAAAAAAATCTTTTTTGTACTTATTTTGGCAAGTATTATATGAGTATTAGGAACATATACTAAAGTCAATTAAATTGAAGTAAATGAAACTTAGAACTAAGCCACTGACGACTAGAGGAACTTTCCCCATGTCATTAGTAGAGTTTGTGGAACTTGTCTCATGAGTAACTCATACTCGAGAAACTCGCCTATGTTTTTAGACATGCTCGGGGAGCTAACACCTCTCTGTAGACTCTTGGGAAAATAGACATTAATTATTCAAACAGGATCAATGTCTTAATAGAACTCGTCGGTGCTCAAAGTTGGCCTACTAAAAATATTAGTATGTGACAAGATCACCATTTTAAAATGTGCAACTAGTAAGGATACTTGATCAGTGGAGCGAAGTCGACTAACTTGGATCAAAATCATAGAGAAATCATGATCCAAGGTTTAAAGGTGATGTGACAAATCCCTGCAGGTGTTCCAAGGTCCCAATATGAATGATCTAAAAGAAAGCTAAAGCCTCTAGGAAGATGGATAGTTCGTGTTTAACGAGTTCATCTTCTCACCCATGTTGAGGCAAATTCAACTTAATACAATGCTTTGTAAGTCATGCAACTGCTCCACAAAGTGAACTCCAAGTATATATAGTGCATCAAAAATCATGCAAGCACATTGAAAAGTGTGCATGCCTTTAAATTATGCTTATTCATCAATCAAATTTGTGCATGTGTTTTGTTAAATGGGTTAGTGTCTAAATTTAAAATCAAGATATCTTCAAGGCAATACTATCGCATTAAAAGCAAGATAAATTTGAATTATGCTCCACATTGAGAAGAAGATATGAAACTATTTTGAAAATATGCAAATCCTCTTTCATACTCAAACTTAAATCATCGATATGTTGAGTGCATGAGTTCAATTGGTTCTCTAAGTCCAATCCTATCTATCCTAAAGACTTGAGATGACAAGATTTAAGCCTCTAAAGATTTTTGACACAATAAGCTTAAAACGGTCATGATCAAAGAACAATTTTAAATTTCCACTTTTGTTTAATCAAGCAAGCCAACATCATTGTTCATTGGAATCTAATATTTGGTTGCAATTTTCACAAAGACATATATTTTTTTAATGTTTTCATAATGCCTTTAAAGTCTTTATTTCCAAAAATGCAAACTCTCTAGGTTATCTTGTGTACAAGATATATTTGCAAGTTCAATTCTTAGACTCTGCACTCTTCAAACAAAGATAGAGTTGAAAGGATTTGTAATGTGATAAATGTTTAAATAAACTTAAACAACATGCAAAGTTATAAGCTTGATTTTTTGTAAGTAAACTAGCAGTTGATAAGGTTCAAAGCCAATAAGTCCAATTATGCAAGTTACCCCCTATGATGGGCATGTTTGATTCATATCATAATCAAAGACATTTGCTATTAAAATAACGTTCTCAAATGGAAAGGACAAATGCTCCAAGTAACCACCCTCAATAATGGCTGTATTTATAGAGAGTCTCAATTAAAGGGGGTCTTTATTATCAAAATGCCATCAAATCTCAATATAAATTATTTTAGACTCGAGTTATAATTAAAATATAAAATCTAAAAATTTACAAAATAAAAAAATGATTAGGCTATATCCATCCATTTAAAGCTTTAAGTAATTAATTTTTCATCCATTATCTATACTAGTTTGCCTAGGATGACAAATTTAAGGATGGTAGTCTCTTTCGTTTTGAGATTTTTTTATTAATACTATCATTATAGAGGTATTTGAATTATTTTATTTTATTATTTTATACCGTTTGTTTACTTGCATAGGTTGGGTTCTTATTTTCCAGATGATTTGAGTTTATTTAGAAAATCATCATACTACAAACTTTGTAAACCCTACTTTTATTTGTAAAGGATTGAGTTTGTAGGGTGAACTCATCATTATGCTATGCAAGTGTAATAATACTGAGATTTTCATTTTGAAATGATTTTTTTTTATATATATTTTTTTAGTGAAAGATCTTGAAGGCTGTCCATAAATGAAAAATCAAGCAAATCTAACAAAATTTGTGATTGATTATTAGATTTCTAGTACAAAAATGATGAGTTTGTTGTATCATAGGGCGAGAGGAGAACTTAAAACTACTTTTGTACACAAGTGTTGTTAACTCCAACACTCATGTGGAGGATAGAATTTGTAAGGTAGGACTTTTGTCCTTACCCTGTAAGTAGCACCTTGCTCAAGAGTGTGCATGTAACTCATTCATTAATTTGAATTTTGAAAGAGAGTTTATGGAGTTTGGAGTGATTGGTTGTTTTTTAGAGCAGTTGAATGCTTCTTGAGATAAGAAAAATTTGGGTTTTATTTTTTATTTTTGCCCGCTCAACATTCTCTGACTTTAAGTTCACGCGTTTAGTAAATTCGTCAGAGCACACAGAAATGAATTTTTCTTCGGTGATTTGATGTGTCGTGCATGTATTTTTGAGAAGTTTGCAGTTTGTGATGTACAATAGTGATTTATTTTTATTTTATTTGGAGAAATTTTCATTTATGTGAGTGCATAGTCATTTGATAGGTATGGGAACCTTCTATTGCAATCGTTCACATGCATTTAGTGTCATCAAAAAGTGCGTGTGACTTCCACTTAAGTTTATTATTGCTCTTATTCAGCATACATTTGTGTGTTTGGTGTGAATTTGACTACATTTTGCCCCTGTTCTAGAATCTCTCTTTCACTTAATAGGTGTGCCTCTTAGTTTGTGTTCATTTTTAATCTCATTTATTCAATTGCATGTAATGTTCTAAGTATTCAAGAGTGCCTTGAATAATAATGGGGAGGTTTTAGGCTTTACTCGTAGGCAAGATGTCAAGTTGATAACCGGTCCCTTATGAGTCTAGTTCTTCTATGCCTATTGCGTTTGTTTTAGTCCGTTTGGAAATTTAAATTGTGGATCAAAAAATTTTCTTTTGTTCTCATGGATCTCATCTTAAGTGTTCAATTTCATATATTTTACAATTTTCTTTCTTCATTTCGAAGGGTCCTAATTTTTCATGCTTTTCAAATTTGTTCAGTCATCATTTTGATGGCTTTCTAGCATCTACTCTACATTAGGGGCATTTATATAGAATCAATGCTTGGCTTGTCACACCTAGAAAGGTGTGCATATGTGGTTTCTAAGATACCATTGTTGGATCTTTTGCAAAGCACACTAAGAAAGATATGTATGGATCTTCATATGCTTGCATGAAAGTATGCAACAAAAGATTTTTTCGTCGTGTCAAGAAAATATCTATGATTATTTATTTTAGAAACACATTTTTTTATTCCCATCATGCCTAGAAAATTGTGTTTGAGTCTTCTTTCCACCACATTAGGAAATATGTGTATATGGATTCATCTGTACAAGAAAATATATAAGAAAGATAGAATTTCTTCATCACATTGGAATGACGCATGTGAGTACTCAAATGTTGCATCAAACTTATTTTTTTATACAACATATTTGTGTGCATGATGTGTCGACAATGGACTTATTAAGATGAGGCGACAATGATGAAAAATGCTTTCCTTTTTGTTTCTTTTTTTATTTTTAGTTTCTTGATTCTCTCTTTAGAGAGAGAATGAGAGAGAGATAGAGAGAGAAATGAAGTGGGAGAGAGATAAAGAGAACAAGAGAGAGAACTTGGTGAGCTCGAGATGCTAGAGTGGCAATGATGTGATTGAAGCGAGATTTAACATAAATTTTGCCAAGTAACATAAATGATAACTTTAAATCCTCAAAATCTTAAATCTCGATTCTTTAATATTTATGTTAAATCACTAGTTTAGTAAGCTCGGGTCCTAGTCGGATTTAACTTGAATCAAAGTCTCACAAACTCCCCTTCTTCATGCGCTATTGATCCTATTTAGCCTATTCATGGGCTTTCATTGTGGCTTTCTCTTTCACACATTGAAATTGTTGATGCTTTCCATTGCAATCTCCTATCATACCTACCCTACTTCATGTGTCAATGTCCTTCTCCAGGTAGCTTCTATACAACTTTCTACTGCTTTGTTGCTGAGGTTTTCCAGTATTTGGGTAAGAGTGGGAGGGGAGGCCAGAGTGACAAGAAGAGATAGGGTGACACTAGTGAAATAATGCGTGGCATGTGCATGGGTTTTAATTTTGGGATTTTTTAATAGGGTTGGACAACATCTCATGCGATGCAGGACAATGACACTTGTAGTGTCATGTCAATTTTTTTTAATAGTGTTGGACAACAGCTTCTGTGATGCAGGATTGACACTTGTAGTGTTGTGTGGGAGGAGAGGGAGGTGTGGAATTTGGCTAGTAAGGTATATATATTTTTCTTTTTTAAATAAATTCATAGTAGGGTTGGATGACACCTCGTGTGATGGAGGATAATGACACTAATAATTATTAATATCACATCCCTTAAAAATTCATATAATATACTAAAATTGAGCCATTTATTTTCTAAACATTTTGTTCATTGTTCTAATTTGTTTCTTATTCTCTGAGAGATCTCACTAATTAGAACTATGTTATTTGTACACATTGATTTAAATCTTTTTTAATATCTTTTGTAAACTTCTCCATTGGCAATACAAAATATTCAATTTTTCAATAATATTTGATTTAAACTTACCCAACTTTGGGAATTCTCACTCTCTCCCAATATCTATTTATTTATGTAAATCTAACCATGTTTGAGAATTATTACTCTTTTTATGGTCATCTACTTAGTTTATTATTTGTGTTCATTTCATGTTTAGCTCACTAAATATGATAAGATTTTTCAACTCTTTTGTGAATTTGAGTTGGTTTATGCTTTGTTTAGTAGTTAATGAACCTAGCTGAATAAGAGCCAATATCATTTATGCTTAGCTAATATGTATCATTATTGATTGGCTTGTTCGTTAGTTAGCACCATAGTTGTTGCTATCACACATCAATGAGCACAATAGAAACGATGTGGGGTTAGCAAGAAATATCCAATTTATGCATTCTTTGTTATAGAAGCGTGTTGTGAAGCAGCTACTTCACTCATTCTTGCACTAAAATGAATGTTTTAAGAGCTAACATGACTGAGTTTGGTTTGACTTTAGTAAGGGTGACCCATTCATTAAGTAATATAATGCTCTATTTCATTAATGACCCGTCTACAACCACATTCAATGTTTCAAATTATACCCTAAATCAAATCATAATGGTTAACAATAGCTCCCTCGATAATCATGATCATCATGGCTTCACAATATTTGTAGCTACTCAAGTAGTTTCCAACCTTTAGCTTCGAACCTCCATCCTTCGCACCTAGTGCTTCAACCTTCCTTGAATCGGCCTTCGTGCAACTCAACACTTTTGATCTTCTTTGATAGATCAACCTAGACCTAATAAATGAGTATGGTTTTTTTAAAGGTATTTTGATAATATTTATTTTTATTTACTAAGATTTATATTTGTAAAGAAAATTTGAAATTTTGAAAGAAATATAATATCTATTAAATGCCATTTGTGTTTTTTATGTGGTTTTAGAAAAAATAAAATTTGTGATTTTTAATGGATGAAATTTGTTTATTTTTTATATTTTTATAATTTTTTATATTGTCTAATATATATTTTGTAATTAAAATGATTTAAAAATTTATAGATATTTGATTTAATTGTAAATTAAATTCATATTTTTTTATTTAGATATTTGCTGGTTTTAATTTATATTATACATTTTATGCATTATACATTAAAACTTAGAAATAAAATGTGTAAAAGTTTGTCTTCAAATGACTTATGCATGTGTTTCTTTTTATCCATGTACATAATAAAAAAAAATGATATTCTCTAAAATGTCCATATATTTATAATTAAAATTAAACACAAAAAAAAAAAATATTTGAAATCACTAATTCATCATTACATAGTATTAAAACAATATATATTTAAGAAAAAAATCATATTACATACTATGAAAAATTTTTGAAGTCTATCACCAATTTTATTCATTCATTTTAAAAATAAAATATAAAAATTAGAAAGAATATTATATAGATATGTTTATATATATTGACATGAGTATTAATATATATATTTTAAATTTTTTATATAAAAAAAATCAATAGTATAGCATGAAAATGGTTATGAATGCATCTATTCATGTAAATATAAGAATATTATATATGGTGCACTATAATATGTATGTATGTATGTATATATATATATATATATAAAATTTTTTCATATCAAATCTTAAAATACATTTAAGATAATCAAGATATTATATAATTATCAAATATATGCTTGTGAAAACATGAGCATATTTAATGAGGTGCGTATGTAATAATACTAGAATACATTATTGATCTCATTTCAATTTTCTTTTTTTAACTTGTTTCAATCTAGAAGTGTCATATCATGTCGGTATATCATGTCGTTGGTCATAATAATCATTGATAAAGTTTGATTATTCTAATATTTTAGTTATCAATGGCCGCTTGATGTAGATTGGACCGTCCCGACATTGATACCAAAGAGTCGGAAACCCTTCTTATTTCTTTACTAAGGTTCATCTCTTCAGATATTTGTCTTTACCCATCCAGGTCATCATAACGTGCAGCCAAACTTACATAATATGACATTTAATAAATTTTACATTAAGAATCATTATCATTACTATTTAAAAATTTATAGCCTTAACATGCACATGCATCACTATTTGCATGCGACTATAAAAGTGTATGCTCTCAATATATGCGATTATGTGAGTTTCTAAGCATGCGTAAGACATTGTAAGAATTATGAAATTGATAGATACAACAAAATTTTCACTAATAAGCATGTACAATGCAATTTGGCTACTATTAAACAACAATATTATTGTCATGGTCAATATGGAAATTTTTTTATTATCATGCACATTACAAATTAAATAAATGTTAAGAATCATTTAAAGTCAAACTTATGAATCATTTACCTCCTATACTAGAACTTGAGTATTTTATCTTAATTATAAGATATTTCTCGGATTGAACTTTCTTATTTCTATCTTAAAGTCAAATAGATGGAGATGTTATTAGTAGAATTCAAGTTGAATGACTGAAGTGGAGGAATGCATCTGGTCTATTATGTGATAGAAAAGTTCCACTTAAACTTAAGGGAAAATTTTATAAGATGGTGGTAAGACACGCAATGACTTATGGTGCGAATGTTGGCCAATAAAGAGAAGCATAAGACTAAGTTAAGTGTTACATAGATGAGGATGCTCAGGTGGTTGAGTGGCTTTACTTTTAGAGATAGAATGCAAAATGAGTATGTTGGAAAAAAGTTGGAGTAGCAGTGGTAGATAAGATTAGGGAGAGTCGCCAGATGGTTTGGCCACATAAAGCGTCGTGATCAGATGGAGAGTAGATGCATTAGATTTGCCTTATGTTTAGAAAGGTAGAGTAGACCTAAAAGACTTGGTTAAGATGTATAAAAAATGATCTTAGTATACTTGAATTAAATGAGAATTTGACATATAATAGGACACAATGGAGACGAAGGATTCATGTAGCCGACCCCACCTAGTGGGATTAAGGCTTGTTGTTGTTGTTGTTGTTGTTTTTGAACTTTCTTATTTCTATCTTCTCAATGTCTTGTTCTTTCATAAACAATTAAAAATAGTAATTTTCTCAATTTATATACTAATTTTGAAATTAATAACTCAAAATAAATTGATTAACCTTAAATAACTTTTGTATCTAAAAGAATTCCTCTTCATTCAAATCTTTGAAGCTCTTCATTTCAAAATCAAGTCAATTTAAAGAGAAAATATGAAAAATTGGATTTCCATGTACAAAAACCAATTTGGTTTGTGGAGAAAGAGAGAAAAATTAGATTTCTTATCTGAATTACTAGCTTTTTTTTTTTTTCTCTTCTTGTGTCTCTCCTTGTCTTCTACTCTTGTTCTCTTGTTCTCTTTTTCTTTTTTTCCTTCTTCTCCTACGCCTTATCTTCCTCCCCTTATCCTCTTATTCTATTTCCTTCTTTTTCTTCTCTCTTTTTTCCGTCTCTTTTTTCTTTGATCGGCTCACTGTTTCACCTCTAGCACAATAGGGTTACGGGACAATAAATCAGGATTTGTATTGGATAAGGGTTAGGGAGGATAAGTATGGAAGAGAACATTCTTAGAATATTTTGAGAATATTCCTAGAATATTATGTAGCTAATTAATTAATTAATTAAAAATTTTATTACACTTTGATATCTATATTTACTTCTATGTATCAAAGTGATCGAAATAAAATGCAGAATTTTATAAAAATATATTTGATCATTTTCAGGATATGCGAAAAGTGAGATCAATTTTAAGAGAACTTTTAATGTTTTCTTTTTAAAATTTTAAGTGTTACGAGTTTGATGTTACCAATCTATGTTTGAAGGAGCATTTTATTTAATTCGTGGTGTTTTGTGGCATACAAAGTGAAAAAAATTAATAGTTATGATGAAATTGTTTGATCGGATCTTTATGTGAAAAAAGTGTATATCATATGTCGAAGCCATATTTTTTTTTTTGGTCAAATTGTCATAAACTACTCTTCTTTAGTCTCTCTACCAACACATATTAGCTCCTTATATGAGAGTGATTAACTTGTCAATGGTGGAGGTTTTAAGCATTTAAAGAAATTTTTTTGACATTTTTTTTTCCATAATTAACTTGAATTATAGGCCATGCCCTTGTGAGAGTCAGTTGTAATCAATGATTTGATAGTTGAATTTGAACAGTTTAGTATTTTTTTTTCTTATGAGCTAGTTTATTAGTCTTATGTTCTAGGATTTTTCATGCACCTAAATGATGCAATGAATGATGCTCAATTAAACAATATTTAGAAATCTTTGTTGAAAGACTGCCAATTAAAACAATCACATTCTTTTGTTGCAAGCTAGAAAATACAAAGAATTCACTTCAAATAACAAATCAATGGTCATTAAATTAGAATTTAACAAATAACTTAAAATTATTAAAAAATAAATTGGATTAGGATTCATACTACAATTAGAAACTGAGTTATAATATTTGACTAATATCACTCTTGCTAGCAAATGTCAATTATGTAGACAAAGGAGAAGAAGGTGAGAGATAAGCAAATAAAGAAATTCAGACCTTACACCAGCACATGAAGACTTCCTATAGGCATAGATAGTCATATTTGCACTACACTCAAGCAAATCAACATCCCACAAGTGCCAAATTCGAGAAAAAAAATGGAAATTTTAATTAAACAAGAGTTATTTCATTGATGTCTTAGATATATCTGTCTTATATGTATGGTAAACCCTAATCCAAACTCATAGCATTCACTAAAAAAATTTCAGATGCTGGACATGTGAAGAGTGGTAGCATCATTAGATCAAGGATAAGCATGAATGCTAATGAGGGAATAGCGACAGTGAAATAACTATCTCACAGGGGAAGTGCTCTAGTGTGAAACCAAATCCAGTAGTTGAGTGCTCTGGATATGCATGCCTAAAGGAACGAACAAACACAAATTTTAGCAATCAAACCACAAGTCGCATAGATCAACTGAAGTAACCTGATCTTTATTTATCTTAAACCAATACTTTTAAATGGCCTAAATAACAACTGAACTAATCAACAAAACATACATCTTAATCAATGACTCACTGAGCTAATCAAGAAATCAAACCAGTGTAGGGAGACATGTTCTATCCTCATAGGCAACAAAAAGTTCAAAGTAAAATTATATTATAAAATAATTAAAATGAAATAATAGTTTGTAATTTGTTCATCACAAGGTTTGAATTTCTGACAAATGTAGACTTTCGGATCTTCACATCTTTCTAATTAAAATATGATATTGCCACATATGAATGCAATATGGAAGTTACCTATTCTCTTGATCGCTTAGGTAGAACACCTTTAAGAATCTTCGCCATCTTTAAAGATTGTTTGGGAGTTTGTTCTTCATGAGATAGATTGATTTATATTCAACTAGATTTCTCCTAACATTATGTTAGGATTTTTTTAGATTTGAGTTATACTTCCTATGAATGCAAACATTTATAGTTAATTACCTTTCTGACCTCAATAAGAGGGTACTCTCGATTAAGGTTGAAAATAAGTAAAAATCTCTGAGATAAATCGGTATCTAGTAGTGTAGTGTAGATGACTGTTTGAAAGGAAAAAAGAGGGTAGTCTCGATCAAGATTATGATTCCGTTGTCCTGGGACCGCCTTATTCTAGTCTACCAACATTAGAGGGCAATTAACCATAATGTCCAGTGAGTCTAATTAACAGCTATGGGTTGCCTCATCTCAGGTATCCCGAACAGACCAGATTGGTTGTGTAGGTGTTATTATGCAGTTGTTTATTGAATTAAGGGTGAACTTAATTTATAAGTTTATCAAATAATTCAATGAAGTTTGCATTGCAGACATATGTAGGGTTTACATCCATTATAATGCCAGGTTAGGTAAGGTTTGCATGACAAATGAGTGATAGACCGGGCTTACATCCATTGGAATGCCAGTAGGATTTAGATTATGATTGATTGAGGTTCGTATTGCGAATTAGTGATAGACTTACATCCTTTTGAAATGCCATATAGAGTTTAGAGTTCGCATAGTGAACATATGGCTTTGACTTATATCTCTTTGAAATGCTGAATTTATTAATTGAGGTTCGCATTGTGAACCGGCGACTGGACTTACTTCCTTTTGAAATGCCATATAGAGTTTAGAGTTCGTACAATGAACATATGGTTTAGACTTACATCCCTTTGAAATGTCAGATAGAGTTTAGAGTTTGCATAGCGAACATATGATTTGGACTTACATCCCTTTGGAATGCTAGATAGAGTTTAGAGTTCATATATTAAACATATGGGTTGGACTTATATCCCTTTGGAATCTGGGTATGATTTAGAGTTTGTTTTTTTAATTATGGTGGTAGTGCCTCGGCATTGTGAATATGGTGCCTAGGCACTACATATGTACTACAACGTTTAGGCACTATTGCAAAAGGTTACAATGCAATGTTTGAAATAAAAATAAAAGAAAGCCGGTTGACTGGTTGACTAGCGCTAAAGCGTTGCGAAAGTAGCATCGCAACAATAGTCAAAAAGTCGTTCAAAAGGGCTGGTAGGTGTGCCGACTCATTTAACATAAATGACAATTTTTGGCCAGTGCTGTGGCGCTATATCAGAGCACCGAGGGGCTCCATAAATGTCTAACATGTTTTACGTACTTTGTCGGTTACATAATTAATGATAATAAATATTATAAATGACATTTTTGATGAGAATAGTAACCGCCTTGATTAGTGCTTAGGCGCTACATACTGAGCACTGCGTCGTTGTACCCCACTTTTTAGAACCGAGAGGCTAGCGCCTAGGTGCTATGAGAGTGGCACCACGGTGCTAGATTTAGTCTATAAATAAGACTCTTGAGCTGCCTATTTTTTCATTGTAAATCCCTTGTTCTTTAGGAGTTACAACTTTTCCTTTTTAGCATTTGCCTATATTTAGGAGAGCAAATATGTCGGTCAAATACGTTAACTAGGGCAAGAATAGGGCGACCTTGAGTGACGTTAATCGATTTGTTAGCTTAGAGGCAGAGGAGAGGTACCAATAAGCTCTTATCAACAAGCATCTCATTCCAGAAAGGGGATTCCACAATTCGGGTGGGAGATAGCAAGACTTGCGTCGCCCCTGTGATGCGGGAGTTCTTTCCCAACGCGAAGGAGTACCAAAATAATAAAGTATTTGTAAAGGAGAAATGAGTATGTTTTGATAGTAGTATCATTAACACATTATAATTTACAAAATTTTGTATACGATTAATATCTTTCCTATAACAATAATCATTCCAATTTTGATAAAATTTTTGGTTTTCTCACTATTAGAAATTTAAATGTTCAGTGAAAATGGCGGGAGAAAAAGATAATCAATTTTTCTGTTGTTGACTTAACTGCCAAGGCTAAAGTTTGTCACTATTTTATTTTCGTCAAGTTGATGCCCACTAGTAATATCAGTGAGGTAACTAATGATAGAGCCGATTTGAATTATGCAATTCAAAAAGGCTTTACAATAGATATAAGTAATATTATTTATCATTCAATTTGTAATATGATTAATGGTAGTACTACCCTAAGTTATGATCATCCTTCTCTTATTTATGCTTTGTGTACTTCAGTTGTGCATCGGAGGAGCCAGATGAAGAAGTTCTCATACAAAGGGCTCCTTAAGTAAAAGATCAATTGAAGGGTTTAGATCAAAATAAAAGTAGGAGAAAGCTCACACACTCCTTAGTACAGGTCCAAATCGTCTAAAATTTTAAATGAGCAACTCCAATAAATTGGAGGAGAAGTCTCAGAATTAAGAAAAGGGTTGGTGAAAGCAGTCGGTGGCAACAAGAATTGGAAAGAAAATTCGATTATCATGTGGGCCAGTAGCAATAATAATTTTTCTATATGGTCTAGTTCAACTCAACACTTGTTCAAATGTTTGAGAATTGTAATTTTAATGCTAGCCCTAGTTAAGTTCCTTTTCTTTTAGTGCCTCACTACAAACCCTATGTCAACACTCTGCCGGAGCCGGAAGAAGAGGAGGATGACTACGACTACTAGGATAGTTTTCCCCTCATTTTCTTTTTTATATATGGATTTGTATTTTCTTCTTTTTCTTATACACCTTTTATGTAATTTTATTTGACTCATTTTATCATAAAAAATTTATTTCATATTAATTGTTTATCGTTTCAAATGTTGATTGGCTATCCTCAGGATTTAATTTGCAATTTAGATCTTATCATAAGTTAAAAATTCTAATAAAGTTGGGAAATCAGCGCCTTGGCGCTAAAAGATCAGTGCCTTAGGGCTGAAAAGTCAGCACCTCGGTGTTACATGGTGGGGCTTGAGTTTAAAATCAAAGGAGATAGTTCTTTTGGCGCTAGAAAAGTAGTGCTGCAGCGTTGATAAGCCAGCGCACGACGCTATTAATGGGCATTTTGACCTTAAAAACCGAGAAGGCAGCACTGCGACGTCAGGATGTAGAGCCACGACACTAGTCATAGGCATCACGATGCTCTAAGGTAGTCGTAACCGACTATGCTACCTCTTGCACGCGCCTCCTTCTCAGGTTTTAAGGTAAAAAATCCCAATTTTAACGCCTTCTTTGGTAAGTCCAATCCATATATTCGTTATACGAAAATCAACCTTATTTGACATTCCGAAGGGATGTAAGTCCAATTTAACTGTTTTTAAATAGATGCAAGTTTGACCTGTGCTAGCTATACAAACACAATCTACATCGTAACTAGCATTCCAATGGCCACTCTATCTTTAGTTCACCATGCGAACTCTCATATAGTTTTGGCATTCCTATGGATGTAAGCCTTACATTCATCTGTAATGTTGACTTTATAAAATTGAATTTTTGGGTAAACTTATAAATTAATTATAGTTTAAATAATTCAACAAACATTTGCACAATAATACATGCACAACAACTTTAGTCTACTTGGGATATTTGAGACAAGGCAACCCATGTTTGCTAATCAGATTCCCTGGATATTATGACTAATAGTCCTTTGATGTTGGCAGACTGGAATAACGACAATTTCAGGACGACATAACCATGGGATTTTGATTGAGAGAATTTTTTTTTAGATAGTCATTCACACCACACCATTAGACACTGATTAGAGATTTATTTTTATTTCCAACCTTAATCGAGAGTGCTTTTCTATTGTGGTAAGAGGGGTAATTAATTATGAATACTTACATTCATAAGAAGGAGAATCCTGATCTAAATAAACCTTAACATAATGTTAGGGAAAATTTGGTTGAATATAAATCAATCTACCTTATGAAGAGCGAACTCTCTGACATCCCTTAAAGATGGTGGAGATTTTCAAATATGTTTTTTTTGAGCGATCATCGGTGCTATAGGACAGCGCTGTGGTATTGTAAATGAAGGATTCATAGGCAAAGAATCGAGGGCTCAGTGCCTTGGTGTTGCTTTGCAGTGTCGCGATGCTTGAATCCGTGCATAATGGTGTAGGGGGTAGCAGTGCGAGAGCTTAGGCGTCAGATCGCAGCGTCGCGATGCCCTGAGTCGGGATGCTTCTTTTTTAGGGCATTTTAGGCTATTTTTGTGTTTTATTAAAATCTTTTAAGTTTGATAAAATATTTATGAAATTTTGGCAGCATAATAGTTTAACAGTGCAATATTCACAAATTTTTTAGTGTCTTCTTCCTTGCTCTAGGGGGCTGTTTGGTTGGAATAATTTGGAATGTTGTGTAAAGCAAATGTAGAGATTTTAACTTTTTTGGTGTTTGGCCTGAAGTAAAGTAAATTTCCAAGGTAATGTAATGTATTTCAAATACATTACATAAGTCATTTTTGATGTATTTGAATTCACTAATTAATCTTAAATCATAAATTGATCGGGTCGTTCGCCGCTGATTGGCCAGCTGTATGCTGCTTCGCCTCCATTAGCCACCCCGGCCATGCGGCCCTTCGCCCATACCGCGGCCGACCACATCCGCCGCTTCGCCACATGTGTCGCCAGCCGTCACGCCGTCAATCATCATTGGGTGTCAAATCCTTCAAAATACTTTACATTACGTTTGAAAAAGCAAAGTCATGATTCGTAAAACTCTCAAACAAGTAAAGTCCTTTTGTATTCTTTTACTGTCGCATTCCTTTTATCTTGCGTTATTTTTACCCCATCTCAATCGACGAAAGGTTTTCATCTCACACCACAACCCAGTTTAACAGCAAAGGTCTTCAATTTACCCTATAGAGCAAGCAATTAATTATATAAAAGTTTCATTTCAAAATCTACATGAAATTGACACTTTAAAAGCCCTTTATTTTGCTGTTGGATGAAAGTACCCTTATTTCTTCTTATTCAAAACTTTAGAATAGGAGGGTAGTTTAGGGAATTAGGCTTTATTTAATTGAAATATCCCTAAGAGTTAGCTAGGGAAATCTCGCATTTGAGTTGACTTGGGTTGTTTCACGCGAAGACCTCCTCTGCTTTGGCTTTTCATGCGACAACAGAGGAAGAGGGATTGCCAGCTAGGCTAGTTGGCGGTGGTCAAGAGGCTTATTGGTGGCTAGGGTTTCTTCTCTCTCTTTCTCTCTTGCGTGTGTGCAGAAAATTTTTTTTTGCTGAGCCTCCCTTCCCTGTTTATAAGAGGCTAAGCCCTAACCGCTCTGGCTCCTCCCTTTGGGCGGTTTTGCTAATAGTGATGACGGTTGCTAGGAGTAGTTAGGGTTTCAAATTCCCAGCCACACACACACACACACATTTTTTTTTTTTCCTAGTTGCAAACATCTCTTTAGTATCATTAAAACTAGTGACATACTATTTCAATAAATTTTAAAATTGTTCAATCATTAATCATATGCATTTGGATGGTTGAAGTGGAGGAATGCATCTGGCCTGTTGTGTGATAGAAATGGTCTACTTAAACTTAAGGGAAAATTTTATAAGATGGTGGTAAGACCTGCAATGACTTATGGTGCAGAATGTTGGCCAATAAAAGAGAAGCATAAGACTAAGTTAAGTGTTACAGAGATGAGGATGCTTAGGTGGATGAGTGGCTTTACTCTTAGAGATAAAATATGAAATGAGTATGTTCGGGAAAAAGTTGGAGTAGCTCCGATGGCAGATAAGATTAGAGAGAGTCGCCTTAGATGGTTTGGCCACATAAAGCGTCGGTCGTCTGATGGCCCGGTTAGGAGAGTAGATGTATTAGATTTACCTTATGTTAAGAAAGGTAGAGGTAGACCTAAAAAGACTTGGTTAAGATGTATAAAAAATGACCTTAGTATACTTGAATTAAATGAGAATTTGACACATAATAGGACACAATGGAGACGGAGGATTCATATAGCCGACCCCACTTAGTGGGATAAAGGCTTGTTGTTGTTGTTGTAGTATTAATCATATGCATCAAAATTTTCATAATAGATGGTCTTGTTTTTATTGTTGATAATTGACATCTCAATGTGTGCAAAAACTTTCAAAAGGCTAGAAAACAAATGCATGTATTGTTGTTGACTTCTTGCATGTGTTGGAAAGCTTTGATTTGTAAAATACATGGATAAATCTACACTTTTAAGTGGGCTTATATATGAACGTTCAATCGTCCTTGTATTTTTTTTTAATGCTTGATGAATTGTTGAACCATCACAAAATTGATGAAGCTTCCACATATAATTTTCTTATATTATATACCACAATGAACGATAGGATCTTGAGTTTGAAGACACATGATGTGAAAATAAAATTTGGGGAAAAATTATCTCATTGACACATTTTGTTTTATTATTCTTATTATTAATCCACAACATTTGGTAGGTTCATTTTAGAGGGCATCCAGGAGAAATATTGCCACCTTGTGGCGGTGAGGACCCTGTGAAATGGAGCTTTATTAACTCCTTGAAGGAGGTCAGTACTGTGATAAGTTAACTTTTTTCCTTATTTCATTTAGCTTTATTTTTCATTCGTATATTTAAACTTGAAAATAGCACATAAGATGCTAGCAAGCCTGTTAAGCTGTTATTGTTCTTTAGTTTGTTTGGTAGTCTTGATAATGAGCATTATGGAACATACACATGTTAACCGTACCTTTTAATATAAATGCAGTTTGAAGAAAATGTTTGTTATCTAGTGATTTATTATTCTAATTTCATGATTAGTGATCAATCTATCTAAAGTGTTATAAGTCCTGCACTTTGAACCATGTCCTTTAACGTCTCTAACTGATTGCCATCAAATACTGCTTATAAAATTTTAATTTGTTAAGAAACTTCCTCCGGAGCCAATCTTACAGCATATTTAGCTATCATGATGCAAAATCATATATAAATCGGCAAACAAAGCGTTCAGGTTATTAATATGATATCCATAATGTCCATTTTCCTTAAGTATTTGCACTGCATAACCTTAGAGTTGTATCCAGAAGCATCACATTGTATACATCATTGGTATATAAAAACTTATATTGGATAATGAAGCTGACATAAATTACATGAGATCGTTAAAGTGTATGTGCTAGAGCTGTTTGTAAAATATTAGGATTTACTCTCTTCAACCTTTTCTTCTCTTAAACATCTTAGGATTGTTTGAAGAGATTGTTACGCCAGATATGAATTTTCAAATTAGTGGTTATTTCTCCTTGAAAGAAGCTTTTCATTTGTTAATGATGGATATTGTCATCTGCTAATAAATAGTTTCGAAGTATCCAAAAATTTTTAGATGGTTCTTGCTGTCCTACTTATTGCTCACAATTAGGAGGTGCCATTTTAACTTTTCTTTTAAGATTTTTTTGTTTTTGTTTCATTGATTACTTCTTTCACTATTATGAGCAACCATTTAAAGAATTCCAAAAATCCACTATTTTTAAAACATTAAGCACATATAGAGCATGCTTTATCTGAACAGAAGTTTCAGTAATCATATGGCACTGTTGGTGAAATTTTCTTATATGCTTATGGCTGCAGGCAGCATACATTATTAATGGTAACTGTAAGAATGTCATGAATATGTCCCAGGCAGATCAGTCTGAGTTCTGGCAATCATTAGTCAAAGGTAATGCTGAAAGGAACCTATGGATAGCACTTGCACTCCTTCCATGCTTTGCAATCATGTTCAGCACTACATATACCTTATTTAGAAGGCTACATCTTTAAAATCAATTATAATGAGCCATGGCTTGTGGAAGATTATCCATTAAAGGAGATGCAAGAACAATTTCGTAGATCATATTTTTAAGAAGTTTTATTTTCTTTATCTTGTAACGTATGCACCACTTCATTCTTGAAATTAAAAATGGAATGTCCTCAAAAATTTATTTTCATACTCTAAATAGGAAAAATGAAATCATCAATCTCGTTAAATCGGCTTGAAAGGGAATGTACTAAAACAAATTTTAAATAAGGGTGGTTCAGTAGGTCTTTACTTGTGAACATATCCTAAGGCATAGGATATATCTCATGATATTTTTGTCATTTATAATTCTTTTAAAGATGTACTGTATATCATATGCCTCAAAATCCAAGTCGTGTGTTTTTAGATGTTAGTTTGGGCTCAATGTCATAGATTATTTATCCATTGAATTTTTTATAACTTGAACTGATTCACATAGCAAGAAACATGGATGGTATTGATATATTTGAAAATGGAAACAAAGCAGGATAACACGTTGATTAACATGCATGTGGAATTGTAGGCAATTTATACATGCTAACTAGATGTCCAAAGCTATTATGATGAATAATCGTAAAGCTAATTAATGTGCCATATTATTTTTAGAACTTACCTTCGAACTCAATATGAGCATTTCTTCTATTTTTCTAGACTTCTAAGTGTTTGGAAAGCATGTTGCCTGATATTTTTATAACATTTTACTATTATCAACATATATATGGAAATGAACATCATTCCTCTTTTAGTGGAGTATGATGATATGCTGATGACAAATGTGATTAGTTTCTTCTATGGAACTTTTAAATGGTTTTAGTAATACTTAATCATTGAAGAGAGCAAGATTATTTTAGAGCTATCAAATATGCTTGGTTAACTTATAAGCTTAAGAGCTTAACCCTCTAAAATCTCTTATAGTCTAGAACTAATATTTTGGGCTTAAATAGGCTAATCTTATGGGCTTTTTCTGTGTTCATCTATTATTTAAAAGCCCCACAGGCCCCCATCAATTGTCATTGAATGACTTGAAATTAAATTGAAAATAAGGTTTAGTTACATCCAATTTTCAAGGTTTAGGGTGCGCTTCATTTTGATACATATTTGAAAAGGTTCTATATTTTGGTAAGTAAGGTTAATTATGCACTTCAAATAGACTTTTGATAAAATTGTTAGAAATTATCTTTGATTCATAAAAAAACCAAATTGTTGTGGCCAGATTTAGTATTGAGAGTAACAATCACTCTACACTTGAAGTGATGTGGATAAAATCTCTTTTAGTAGAGTTTGATTTTCTTGGTGCTTAGCTTTTGATTGTACTATAACAATCATACTAATATTGTGATAAATTTTATCCTTAGTGAATAAATTGAACATATTGAAGTTGATTGCATAGAATGTTGTGCATTCTAAAAGATTGTTACTTATCATATTTCTAGTTTAGAACAAGTAGTTATATTTTTACCATTGACCTTCTCATTTATGTAATAAGCTGGAACTAATGGATATGTATGCTCTAGCGTGAGAGAGAGTGTTGGCGTTTAATAGAATAAAAGCATATTATGAAAGTTCTTTATATTTGAAGACTAATATATGTTAATTGCGATGTACCCTAGCACATTATATTAATTCTCTTCTTGTAAATAAGGGAATTTCTACTGAATAATACACAACCTTTTTTCCTTTAAAAAGATGATCTGAAGATGATTCACAAGAGAATGCAATACTAAAAGTCACAACACTGAATTAGTCTGCCCTTTATTATGCCCTGTTGTAATGATAAGCTCAGCAGAGCTTCTATTGGTAAGGATAACAGTCTGGATGCCTTTTTCTTTAACCTCTTTTGTGTAAGTTCTGCTATTTTGTTTTGCTTGCTTTTGTATAGATTTTTTTTTTGTTGCTTATTTACATGATTTTTTTATGCATCTTCTGTTGATTTTTGTTCTGATACATAGCAGCTGGGGCAGCTGAAGTGGGAGGGTTTCTGTGGCAGCTGTCAATGCAGGAACCGTTATTCTGGTGGCAATAATAATAGCTGCAGCTCGGAAGAATAGAAATGGAAAATGATTAGAATAAAAAAGAAGCTAGGAGTAGAATGAGTTCATATATTAAATATATATGTAATTTAATTGTGCAAAATAAATATACTTATATTGAATATAGTGAAGCATGGATATGCTAAGTGACATGAGACTACATGATTTGAACATGGAAGTCTAGTTCATTCAAAAAAAAAAAAAAAAAAAAAGGAAAAAAAGTAGGACATGGGCATGCTTTGAGATGCGACAATTAGATAGAACTATGAAAAATATTATAAATTGTATTGAAGAGTGATTGAGGTAAAGAGGTAGAGGATCAAATAGGTCATTTTTATAGGTAGCTTGGTTGAAAAATACATGTAGAGGTACTTGCACGATTAAAGATGTTGAGGAATAGAAAGAAATGGAAATATAAACATCTCTTGAATCAGCAGCCATTGAATATGATATATCTGTAATAACCATTTTCTTTTCTGGATTTCATGCTTTTGATGTACTTGGAAACACTATACTCTTTTATTCATCAAGACCAGTTCCTGATAGGAGAGGGAAATTTAAAAAGGATTAGTTTTGAAATCTATTTGTTTTGAGGAGAACTAAAATTTTATTTTCCTTTTTCTCTATTTTCTTGATACATGAGATTGAGGTACCTTTATAACTTGGGGGCTAAAATCAGCCATTCATTGCTACTAAAGAACTACTTAAAATTAATAAGGAAAAAGATTTGAACTGTCCAAAATATCTCCTTATTTATAGCATATTCTTTTCTTTAGAGAGAGATATTTTTAGATTTTTTCATATAAGGAGGGAAACGGTGAATATCTGCTCTCCCCCTTGATTTGTGTTGTAGATGTCAATCATTCCTAACTTTGAATTTAAAATTTCAATATCGCCATGTGACAATAGTTTTGTAAGAATATTGAATTTTTGGATATTTGTAGCCTTGTATACAAACTTCATGAGTTTTTTTTCTTTAGTTTCTCTTTTATAAAACGATGATTAATCTTTATATATTTTTGGTCATTATGATCACGATTCTTTTCAATGTTTATAGTATCTTTATTATCACATAATATTTTCATAGATTTTTAAAAGTTGTCATTCTCAGTTCCTCAAATAGGTTAGTCACATTGCTTCACGGTATATGGTATGTATCTTTAAATTTAGCTTCTACATTGCTTTTGGCTGCTACAGATTATTCTTTGTCCTTCAAGTAACCAACTTCTCCTACACATAAGTACAATGCTCTATAGTTGATCTATCTCAGTTGCCATTAGTAAACATTTCATTATCTCTAATTGAAGTCTTATTGAAATATAATCCTATCAAGAATTCTTTCATGCCTAGAAAGTATTTGTGATGACCCAAGTATTTGATCTCAAACTTTGTAACAACAAGGTTCTTTAGTTTATTCATCTCTTCTTAATCATCTTCCACGAGGACAATATCATTTATATATAAAATGAGAATGGCCATTTCCCCTTTAAAAGAGAATTTGGCAAATCTGGCGTGTTTTGATTGTCACTGAGAATACTCGTATGCCTTTGTAAATTTGTCAAAGATGCACATTTAGATTGCTTAAATCCATTCAATGACTTTTGTAGCTTGTAAACTTTGTTGGTATTTTTCAGCCTGAAAACTTGAGAATTTTCGTATAGACTTGTCCTCCAAGTCACCATTTATTAATGCATTCGTGCTATCTAGTTGATGCAATGGTCATGAGGATTTTGAAAATTCTCGCCCAACTCTTTTATGAGAGTATTTCCATGCCAAATTTTATAAAGGAAGATTTGTTATCAGATAATATACTAAAAGATTATGCCCTCATTGATTTTAAAATTTGGTTTGAAGTTTTCTATTGGTGCAAACCCCTATAATTTTACCTTCATTTCGCAAATAAGAGCTTTTGGTTAAAGCTTGTTGGTGGGTGTAAATGCTTAGCATATAACAACATTGATTTTGATTTGAAAAGAGAAAATTTACTACTTTAGCTTAGAGCAGATGATATGAGGATGATGATAAATTTTATAAGGTCTTTTAATTCTGGCATATCTTAATTAGAGGATTCTCTAGAAGAACATGATTAAATTTTTGTATGTATGCTTTGAAAATTTATGCTTGATTTTCTTGAATAAGTTTGCATTTATCACTCCCCAAAAGACCCTCTTTTTCTTAGGTTAGCCCGAGGGGTAATAGAATAGGATGTACTAGTCAGATGCAGCTTCTACCAACTCATCCCGACATGCAAGGATTCGAGACAATTGGGTGAAAACTGAATCTCACCAATTCATCAAGAACAAATTTTTACATTTCGAAATCTTTTAACAATCATTTCATGTTTAAATCACATAACTAGAAGCGTGTAAAATTAAATCCAACATAAATATAGAGCAACTAAACGTATTGGATTATTAATTATACGTACCCCAAAAAGATTGTACTTTCCACCAAAATTATACATAAAAAAATGCACAAGTTAAAGGGTTGCCTAGTTCTACTCTCCTTGTTCTTACTTGAAAGTCAATGTGTAATATCATAACAACTTAGTGAAATGAGCAACACTAAAATAAATTCAATATGACAAAAGAAATAACGTGCATGTAAAATTGAACTTGCATGAATGTAATAATGAGTAAAGATATATTTGATTGTGTAAGAACTGAACACTAGTAAAGGCATGTTGATAAATGTAAGACTTGAATAGTATTTTATAAGGCTGTGAAATATAAACAGTAAACAACAGAGATAATTATACATGTAGGAAATTCATTTTATGAAGTTTCATTTAGTTCTAAATAAAATCATCTTGTTAGAAATATCATTTATATTTGTATATGTTTAATTCCTATCATAACATGAGTGTCATCACCTGGACCATTGACCAAAACTGTTGATAATATTGTCCGTATTCACACCGCATACCAACAGCTTTCTTCACATCAATTGGTCCAATCCAACTTGAATGCCAAGAGTTAGGAATTTTAAGATTCTTTATTAAAGGCTTATCTCGCCAGAACTTTTGTCTATCTATCAGGTTATTGTGAAATTTTCTACTTATAATAATTTCATGATATTCCTGCTTATCATATGTTGTTTTATGGAGTCTGATTGTGTTGATTAATTAGAATGTATTGTTAACTCAATCCTTATGTTCGCTAGTTGAGTTTAGCGGTAAGCTTGCAGGGGGGCAACACTCATGAAATGTTTTTTTTCTGGTGTATAGCGCCTTGGCATAACATTTGTAGCAACTTGGCGCTACAACTTGAATATCATTGGATCAGAGACAGAAAATGTAGCGTCTCGGCGCCATAGTATTAAGATCTGTGGGTTTGCACCAAGAAGACAGAGAAGCCTTTGATCTTTGCGAGGCGGTCTTTGCGATCTTGGACTCAGGCACTAGTACTCAAGACAAAGGACAACATCTTGGCACTATGGGAGCAGTGTCGCGGTGCTACGAAGGAGGGGAGCCCGTCTTATAGTAGTTTTCCACAATTTTTCATACTCTTTTCTTAATTCTTTTGTGGTGAGAGTGAAGTAAAGTGACTTAGAGAGATTAAAGTGAGGAGTGACTTGAGTGAAGTATGATTTATATAATTCTTTTCAATTTTTTTTCATATTGGATTTTTTGGTGGTGTGGCTTCGTGTTTTTTTTTTTTTCGTTTTTGGATATTTTCACATAAAATCTGGTATTTTTCCTATGCTCTTATGTTTCTCTGCTTTATTCTTTCTGTGTATGCTTTGAATCTCTCGAATTGGTTTTCATGTTTAGTCCATAATCTCTCAGCATTATATGCATTAATTTCATTTGGACATTTAGCATTATGTACATTGGATATTTTCTTAATATGCATATCAATATTAAATGATGTCAAGAATTTTGACATTGTTTGAATCATAATAAATTAGGAAGGCATAATTTAATGGTTATGCTATGTAGGTAATCAATTTTTGTCTGGACAAAAATAAGTGAAACAACTAAATGCATTGTATAAAGCAATCATAGGAAGTAATAGTAGTAGTGACAAATATTAGTCTTATAGAAAATTTGAATTTAAATTAATAATTACAAGTCTCAACTCAGTATTTGAGCATTTATTGCAACATGCTCGACATTTTATTGAATAAACAGCCTTACAATCAAGATTTTCCTATTAATGCTTGAAATTCTTAAATTACCTTGAATCACATTCTTACTTAAATTCGACTCCGCCATTTTCAATCTTTCACGACCAACCAGTCACACTACTACAAGATAACTCGAATTAATGTTTTAACACTGTTTACTTTGTTAAATTAAGATAAAGTTAATGGTTACATAATTAGTACTTCATTTTATATCTTTAAAAATCCATTTAACTTAATATATATATATATATATATATATATATATATATATATATATATATATATATATATACATATTTTAATTTCATGTAATATTACAATTTTTCACTTAATTTTCATAGAATTATAAATAATCACATTTAATTCTAATAATTTCAAGTGTTTTCAATTTAATCCTAAGTTCTTAAGATTGTTAGAAGTAATAACAAACTAATTTAATTAATATACTCCAAAGAAAAAAAATTCATAATACTCCGTTATAAACTAATACTTACTCGAAACTTACTCCAAAATCTTCTCAAGCATTTTTAGATTTCCCTAAAATGCACTCCAGCCGGTTACTACCTTCATTTAGCCTAGCAGCTCAGGAGAAAATCTCGTATTCTCGATTTGCCGCGTAATCAGGAGAGATGAAATTGAGGAAGGCTCAGCACAATGTTGAGCATTAGAAAACTGGAAGGAATTTAGAAAGATTAGGGAAGGGAATTAGCTTAGGAATGCTTTTATTAATAATCCTTTATCTTAATTAATTAACTTACGAATACCACAACCCTTAACTTTCACTAAACGAAGATCAACCAATACGTGTCCAGGAAAGTGGTATATCTTGGTGTGCTTCCTTTGCCTGGAAGTAATGAACGCGGAATTTTATTTTACAAGTCTGAGGAGTGCTATCACCAGGATTCTAATTGTCTCATGCAATTTGATGATATGGTTCTCACATAAATGCCAAAATATTATCCTTCAAGGATTCGTAAGATGATGCACAAATTGGGAGTCGATATTTGAACAGACAAATGACGAGCTCACTTCTTTGATACCCTCTGGGGTCTAAAAAGTCCACATACCTCACGAAAGTGTGATAATCATACATCTAAAGGTCTTTGATATATCCGACGTGAACACCGTCGAAGAAAAACCTGTTATGCGGTAACAGAAGAAGAGAGTGACACTGAGACCGAACATGAAGATGATCCTTATGATGCCAACTATGGATGAGTTGAAGGAAATTAACTTGGGAACAGAGGATGATTCCCGTCCAACTTTCGTTAGTGCTCTTCTGCCTGATGAAAAGTTTGAAGAAATGAAGGCTCTGCTATGTGAATTCAGGGACTGCTGTGCTTGGACATACTCTGAAATGCTGAGCTTATCCCCTGAGGTGACAGTTCATAAACTCGCCATTAAACCGAACGCCACAGCAAACTCCAGGTGAATGAGATTGGAGATTGAAGAGCAATGTAATTACTAAGAAGGCGATCGGCGCTTTATCCGAGGAGAAGTATCTGCGATTAGATAGCCAACATTATCCTAGTTAGGAAGAAGAACGGTCAAATCCATATCTGCATTGACTTTTGAGATCTAAATAAAGCATGCCCAAAAGATGGCTTTCCACTTTCAATATTAGAATTACTAGTGGACAATATTTCCAGCTACGACATTTTCTCATTCATGGATGGATCATCGGGATACAATCAAATCAAGATGGCTCACAAACAAACACATCATTTATTGCCAATTGGTATGTCTTCCTACAGTCATGGCATTATTGAAGAATCTTTATATATCGAGAGGGCTCACGCATCTTCGGAAGTTAATTCATTAGCAAGTAGAATGTTACGTGGATGATCTCGTCGTTAAGAGCATAGATCGAGAAGATCATCTAGATGACTTGAGAATCGTCTTTAAAAGAATCAGAAAATACGATCTTAAGATGAATTCTCTCAAATGTGCATTTGAGGTTTCGTCTGGAAAGTTCCTTGGCTACGTGGTGCGGCACAGAGGAATTGAGATCGACCCTAATAAAATTAAAGCGATAGTGGACATGCTACCGCCGACAAATCTTCGTTAGCTTTGTTCTGTACAAGGACATTTGACATTCATCCGACGCTTCATATCAAATATGTCGGGCATGTGTCAACTGTTTGCTAAACTGATGAAGAAGAATGCACCATTTAAATAGGATTAATGTCAAGAAGCATTCGATAACATCAAGAGATACTTGTTAAGTCTACTAATTCTGACAGCACCAATCTCGGAAAAGCCTCTTATTTTGTATATAACTGTATTAGAAGAATCCCTTAGAGCATTGCTTGCACAACATAATGAAGAAGACAAAGAAAATGCACTGTATTATATCAATATGAGATTGATAAGAGCTGAGGTAAAGTACTCTCCAATCGAGAAGCACTGTCTTTCATTGATCTTTGCTACCCAAAAGCTTCGACATTACATGTTGTCACATAAGATAACACTCATCTCAAAGATTGATCCGCTGAAGTTCTTGATGACACAACCAGCGTTGACAGGTCGTCTGGCATGATGGACAGTGCTCCTGATACACTTCGATATTACATATGTATCTTAGAAGGCTGTGAAGGGGCAGATATTAGCAGATTTTCTCGCTGTGCATCCTATCCCAATAGATTCAATAGTCAATGATGATTTACCTGATGAACAGATTTTGCTTATTCACGAAAGAGAAAAGTTACAGATATGGGAAATATATTTTGACGACGCATCATCTATTAAGCTTGCTCAGCCGCCAAATCTACCAAAAGTAAGAGCTGACGTAGGTCTCGTCTTCATAACACCAGAAGGTGATATAATGAGGCGCTCATACAGGCTGACTGAGCCAACAACCAACAATGAAGTTGAATACGAGGCATTAGTGACAGGCCTCGAAGAAGCTGTTGTCATCGGCATCCAAACTTTAAGAATCTTTGGAGACTCTCAATTGGTGATAAACCAAGTATTGAGCGTCTACAAAATTAATAAGCTTGAATTTGCGTACTATATAGGCGAGTGCTTGAGCTCATGAAACAGATTCTAAACATTAAACTAGCTCGAGTTTCTCAATCGAAGAATAATAAAGCAGATTGTCTGGCCAAGCTAGCAAAAGAAATAACGAACAAGAACGACGACGATGTGTTGATTGAGGTGTCCACTCATCGAGTTCTACAACCAGTAAATTCATATTCCCCGTAGGTAGAGGGGACATCAAACTCAAGCCAGTAGAAAGCAATTTAAATCGCCCCTCACTCTCCTAAAGAATAACAAGTACAAGAGAGGGAAAAACTCAAAAGTACTATAAAGAAATCATGCGAAGCTTTCATAGTGAAAGAGTCTGATGATTGGAAACAACCATTCATCGATTATTTCAAGGAAAGCAAATTGCCGAATAATAAATCACTAGCCACGCAAATTACAAAATGAATCCTGCGATATGCTTATGTCAATGACACATTGTACTGTAGTTCCTTTGAACAAATGTGGTTGCGATGCTTAGGGACGGTTGAAGTCAACAAAGTTATGTCTGAAATTCATGAAGGATTTTATGGGGCGCATCAGTAAGGTCCTAAAATGACAACAAAAATTAAGAGGATGAGATACCCTTGGCCTTCAATGGTGAAAGACTGCATAGATCATGTCAGGAAATGTCACGAATACCAAAGTCCATGAGGACCTCATTCATCAACTTCCGAATCCTCTACACCTAACAATTTGAAAGTTGGGGCACAGATATAATCGGATCGATTGATCCTCCATCAGCAGGACATCGATTCATTTTAGCAGCTACCGACTACTTCTCCAAATGGGCTGAAGCTGCTCCGTTCAAAGAAGTCACCGCTGATCGAGTAGTTGACTTCTTCACTAATAATATTGTTGATAGATTCGGGTTGCCACGACGAATCATTTCAGACAACGGTCCAGCTTTCAAGAGTGCAAAGATATACATATTCGCTGATCGGCACAAAATTGATTGGCGGTACTCATTAATCTACAATCCAAGGGCTAATGGTTTAGCAGAGACTTTTAATAAAATCTTAGTGAAGTTGCTCAAGAAGATTCTCACGAAGAATAAAAGAGAGTGACACTAAAATGATGGAAGCACTTTGGGCATATAGGACAACTTACAAAATGCTGACCAAGACCACTTCTTATGCTCTAACATTTGGAGTTGAAGCTGTTCTGCCACTAGAAGTCGGGCTACCATCACTTGAGTAGTTATCCAATTCAATCTTACTCAAGACGAGAACACTTGCTAGCGAACAGAAGAGTTGAATGCGCTTGACGGAATTAGACTCCAAGCTTAACAAAGTTTAGAAATCTACTGAGTGATGATGTCCAAAGCATTCAATAGCTCAGTACGTCATCGGACATTCTAAAAAGGTGAATTGGTTCTGGTGTTGAGAAAGCCAATCATCTCTCATCGCAAGATCGGTGGTAAATTTGAAGCTTGCTGGGAAGGTCCCTACGTCATAGAAAAGATGTACGAAGGAGTAGCCTACCACCTTATTGACAGGAATGGTCAACGATCGATGCCACCAATCAACGGTCGATATCTCAAAAAATATGACAATTGATCGCGGATAAGTATATAAATACTTAAATGAATCTTGCACTAATAAAGCTTTCATACTAAATGCATATGTAATGTCACTTGAAGATTCTCTCGTAAAATGAGAACGTATTTTCAAGTTCGCAAAATCTCTAAGCGGGCATTTTATATATTTATCGAGTTACATAGTCTTTTGAGATCCTCAAATAAATGTACATGATGACCAGAATGAGCTATGTTTATTTATATTAAAAGTTCAAACTTTGTAATACATTTTTGAGCTAGTCTGCAATCCCCCTATTAGGTAGGGGGCATTTTCTAATTTTTATAATCAAAGCTGTTCAATCCTCTCCTGTGAAACATGTCTTCTTGTATATATATTCAGGTTGACATCGAGCTTTATGCCGAAATCCCTGAATATATTTATAACTATTATTGTTAAAGTTGCAGGTTCTTCAAGGAACAAAAAAAATCTACTTCCATGCTAAAAAAGACAGTCCTAAATATCAAAAGTTTGTCTCCCAGATTTGTCAAATTTTAAAAATCAAGTCAGAAAATCTCTCAATTTCAGAAGCTTCAATAAGCTAAGTTGGTAAAACATCAACCCCTACATCTTCAAGTCTAAGACACGGATATGTTCTAAATGTCGAACTCAACAAGCCGATAAATGGCTGAGTTGTTGACGCTCTTCTCACTCAACAAGCCGTAAGAAAAGATTGCAGTGAAAGAGCCCCCGTTCGTTAATCTGATGACCAAATCACCAAGCCATCACAACTTAAGTTGAAGACTCATGTAGGTTCTAAAGGCCGGACTCAACAAGCCCACAAATGTCGAGTTGCTGACGCTCTCCTCACTCAACAAGCCGCATGAAAAGGCCGCAGTGAAAGAGCTCCTGCTCGTCAGTCTAATGATGATAGCTGTTCAATCTCAAACCATATCCAGCTTAGTAGCTACAAACAACCAGAATCCAAGAGATCTTTCCACTTGATCGATGGACAAAGACAATTTGAGGAAACTCTCAATTTAGAGCTGCCTCAAATCAATCTATATATTGTTTCCAAGGTGATATTTCAATCTATTTTCAATGATCTGATCAGGCACAAAGCACAGATCAAAACCAATTTTCTTATCACAGAAAGCACAGGATCAAGGAAGCGATTCCATAGTTCACACAAAGGCAATAACCGAACCAAAAGATTTTCGTGGTTATTTAGTTTTTTAAAGCACACATTGCTAGATTGATAACTCAACATTAATATGGAGAAAAATTGATGTATGCACCCTTCAAGTCGTCAATCACGGCCAAGATTTAGAGCGTGCATACACTTTCTAACAAGTCAATATGGACAAATCAAGTCAATTCTTCATCAAGTCCATCAAGCTTAAAGCCAGGACAGAAGGAATTTCAAATATCAAAGCAAACAAACTAATTCCTCCATCAAACCCGATTAAGCATAAAACTAGGGTCGGAGGAAATTCAAATTTACAACAATACAAGAGAAGAAGATTTTCAGTAAACCCATTGAAGGAGAGAGTAGATGGAGAAGAGCTTTTATCCAGCCGACAAGTCGATCTTGACGAATTGGTCAATCCCGTCATCTAGCATGTCTAGAATAAGATATCATACTATTGACAAATCCTGTCAAAGCTCCATAAGCCACTGAAATCGAAGCTGAAGTGATCCAAGATTTGTGGCAAATCAACGGTTTTCAACAAAATGACTTCAGAGCGAGTCACATTTGTTGACCTCCATGCATGCGTTGTGAGTCGAGTCGAGCTCACAATGTAAATTTGACATGCTTCAGATGCAATAGTGCACAAATCAGAGATGAAATACACTCAACGACAATGAAAATCAGACGAAACGATTTCTGATTGACGAACAAACTTCGCCATCGCGTTCAGAACGTCAAAATTGATTAGAATATGCATCTTGCACAATTCGACGGTCGACCGATCAAGAAGGAGAGTCGTCGGAGCGTCTACGCGCATACTGAGGTCGGGAAGTCGCGATGATGTCCAAACGATTTCCGTTTGTGAAATTGATCGTGCATTAGCGTCGAAACATCTAAATCTATCAAATGAGATTGTTCGCGCTCAATTCGGATGAGTCTGTGCGAATATCGAGCGATCGGAAGCGACAACGTGCAAATCGGAGCTGAAATGTATTCGACATCGTTGAAATCAATCGAAATGACCTCCGATTAACTAACTCTCATCAGCGTTCAAAGCGTCAATTAATTAATATATATCACGACGATCGATCGATCGAAGGAGCCGGCGCTCGCGCATTTCGAGGTCGGAAGCCACAACGCTTCCCAAACGATCTCGTGAAATTGATCGCGTCGTTAGCATCAAACGTCGAAATCTATCAAAATGAGGCGTCGCGTTCAATTCAATGAGTCAGCGAATATCGGCGTCGAGCGGCGACGCCAAATTTGAACTTAAATTGACCGATTCGATCGACTTGAACGGTCTGCTTCGTCACGTCGAATAACTACGATTGACATATATATTGCCTATATGATAATGTCGGCGCAAAAACTAAAATTATGTCTAATTAAAAAATAAAAAGTATATATCCTATAAGTACCCCCTTATATCCTTAACCCTAGCCTATTCTCCCCAACTCCACTTAAAATCCCATATGACTCTCCTCGCTCTCTCTCTGCCTCTCTCTCTCTCTCTCTCTCGTCTCCGTCTCTCTCTCTCTCCTGGCCTCTTGCACGCGACGACGCATGCGACACCATGCACAGGCCTTTGTTTTGCGACACCAGGTGTCCGATGACCGCCCATCAGTGCTTTCAGCTGCGCCTGAGTGGAGTCATACCTATACACAAGGCACTAGACTCGCTGAGCACCCTCGTGTGCCCCCGCTTGCCCCTGTGCACACCCGTGCTCGTTCGAAGCCTGTGTTGACTATAAGTATTTGTACATGCCTTTCTTGGCGTGACGAAGAAATTTGTATATGCTTGTTGGTGTATAAGTACTCGTACACGCCTTTCTTGGCGTGACGGAAAAATCTGTGTTTTCTTTGCTGGTTGGTACCTTAGAGCCTCATACATGCCTTTCTTGTCATGGTGTGATGACACATTCAGGTCGTAGTTTATACCACCATACATATTTTTGGCGTGGTAAGATACCGGCGACCTGCACGATCGCTGATGTTGTTGAAATCGCCAAACTTCACCAAGGGACTACTGCTTGACAGCCATGCCACAATATAAAATTCTTTGTTTAACATTCGCGGTATATAAGTACTTTCGTATCGCCTTTCTTGGCGTGGAAATCTTTCTGAGTATCTGAGCTCCATATGCCCTTCTTCGTGGTGAGATGGCGATTCGTCGTAGTTTATCTCAGACGCGGCGTGATGGCGACCATCATACGAGTAGCTATCAGGGGATGATCGCGATGTCTTGAAATCGACAAACTTTCGACAGGAGGCATAAACAACTTAATAAAAATTCAACTACAAAGCTAAAATTAATATTTTAACTTAACATTGCAAGTATATAAATGCATTATGCCTTTCTTGGCGTGGTAAGAAATCTGTTTACATGTGGCTTTTAGAGACCCATACGCTTTCTTTCGTAGTGGGATGACGATTCGGTAGTGGTGTTTACACCACCCATGCTTTCTTGGTATGGTGGAAACCCCGACTTGTAGCCTCTTATGTGGGACGACGGAGGAGGTTCAAAATCTTGTCAAAAGTTTATCTAAAATTTTATATTTGCAATAAAACTCAATTAAAATAAACAAAATTATTCAAATTTTCTAATGTTAAATCAATATTAAATTGAATAACCCGCATGACCTCCGACACTGTGTTGAATACTTAAACTTAGTGTTTAAAGATCTTCGGGTTGATTCGCTTTTGGTCTTGGGGCTTAATTAAACCTAAAAATTAAATAATAATATTATAAGAAGATTAACTTATTAAAATATCTGAGAAGCTAATTTTGTCATGCGATAGTAGATCTGATCCTCTATTATTAAATTAATAGAGTCAACAGGATCTGAAACAATACATCTATCCCGATGATGGCTGTGTTGAATTAACATTTTAACTGAAGGGGATACTACTATCAAAATATGTTTAAAATTCAAATCAAATTAATATAAATTAAACATCAATCTAAACAAAAAATTTGATGAATTATCAAACTCAAAATGCGTAAATGAAATTTTATCTTTAAGAACTTAAAGCTAAAAATCAATTTACCTTTCGTAATTGTTTGCTGAAGGTGACAAATTAAAAAAGTTAACAAAATTTAAAGTCAAATCTGTGATTATATTTGCTTTCACAAAATCTCAGAATGATACTGGCCGTATCTATGATTGTGCTTAGTAGCATATGTTCGATTACAACTAGAGTCATTTGATAGGGTGGTTGTCGCAAATGGCATTATATCATGAACGATTATAGCAGAGTATGCTCATGGTTCGCTGAGATGTGAACTATAGTGCACTGATAAGCAAAAGTCTCTGATTAGATAAACTGCTTCTGTACAAACACCCAGGTTTATAAGGATTTTCGCAGCCTTGGCCGAGCGATAAGGATCCTTTGGTCGGTTAGATTATTCTCCTCTAAAGACTAGATCTACGACAGCTTGGGATGACTGAACCATGGGATCTAGATCGGACGCGTCATCGTTCACCCAGCCATCCACTTCAAGTAAAAAAATGATGAATTTCATAAATTCTAAATTTTAAACTCTTCTTCTTATATCTTCGATTTAGCGATCTAACGATTAGCTTAATCGAAAGTTCTCTCAACATTGGGAGGGGTAATTAACTATAAGTGCTTGCGCCTATAGAAATCTGGAACCAGATCTAAAGTCCTCACAAAATGAGGGTGAAATCTCTGGGTAGTGTCTTATCTACTATTTCATCTGCCTTCTGAAAATTTAACTGACATTTAATCTGCTCTCTTTATCGAGAGGTCGGTGACGAATTTTCGAAGCCCACAACCTCCTTTCTAACACAAGGAAGCAATAAAATTCTTTTTCATGTTTTCTATATTATTTTATTTTTTATATATATTAGAGCGAGGTTAGGGTTTTCCTTCTAACCTTGGTTTTCATTCTTTAAGGTTAGGGTTTCTTACTTTCAACCTTATTTCATTTATTTGATTCTCTTTCTATTCATTATATTTGGGTTGTTTGACTTACTTTCAAAGGAGTTGACCATGATTAATAGTAAAAACTAGGCCAAAGGAGAACTCTAACAATTTCAAATATCTTATCACTTAAATGACAAAATTATCTTAAATGGTCTCAAATTGTAAATATCCTACTAAAATGAAAGAGAAAGATCCAATACCTTATAGATTTACTTCAGGAACTCAAAGATCCGAAGTTCATCTTTTGGGATAAAATTGATTTCATGATCATGACGTGGTTGCAAAATATCTACTACCAGAGATAAGTGAGCCTTTTATGTTTCTTTCTACTACAAAAGAGGTATATAATACACTTAAAAAAATCTATTCAAAGATGAAAGATGCTGCATTTATTCACGAAATCAAGATAAAGCTCACTACTAGCAAATAAAAAGTTATATTGCATATTTTAATTTCATGAATGTTTATTGGTTAGATTAAACGAAGATCTCATGATGTTAAGCTATGAGAATACAATGATCCTCAAATTTTTGTGAAGCGAGACAGAATCTTTTGAGTTTTTGACTAGAGTCAATAATAATTTTGACTAAATTTGAGTCCAAATCTTAAGTAAAGAAAATTTAACTTTTTTTATTAAAGTAATCTCCCTCTTGCGAGTTGATGAAACATGTAGGACAATGATGACCATTAGTCTAGCTCTTAAGATATCTTCCATGATAACTTTTGAATCATGAGATAAGATGATTTTGTCACTTAACCTTCTTTAAAAGAAAGACAATCTTTGGTGTAACTGCTGTAAAAAGAAAAGACATATCAAAGACATGTTGGAAGTTCCATGGAAAGCCCCAAGGTCATAACAAAAACAAATACAAATTAAAAGAGGGACAAGCTTGTCTATAGAATTAGAATGATTCAATTCAAAAGAATTGATAAATTAAAAGCCACGTGGAGTTTTCTCTCTTGCTCAAAATACTACAATTTTTAATTCTTATGTTTTTAATGCTTCATATAGCACCTTCCCTTTTTAGATCCTAAATTCAAGAGCCATTGATCATATGCAAATTGTGCCAACATATTTCAACATGAAAAACTCTATCTTAATAATAAGAAAATACAAGTTTCAAATGGAAATTTAATAATATTGTAAGATAAGAAATCTCAATCTTTGAACTTAACCCGCAGTAACATGTTGCATTTTTTTTACACATTGTAGTTAATCTTTTATCTATCTACTAATTTATTGAAAACTATAATTGACAAGTCATCTTTTTTACTGATCATTGTGTTTTTGGAACCTCATTATGGGGAAGACGATGGAACACGCTAGAGAAAAAGACATTATACAATGATCAGGACACCCTTTTTTCAAAAATCTTTAATGTAATGTTCTCATTTAATTATTATAAATATTAAATATTTTTATTATGAAACTTGTGAAATTGTTAAACATCACAGTGTTTTCTTTTTTTAAAAAACTATTCTAGATCCTCTAGTTAATATTTGAGGACTCTCTAAAATCCCTAATATCTCTAGAGCTACTAGTTTTATTCCTTTTATTGATGATTACACTTATATGAAATGATGATGTTTAATTTAAAAATACTATACTTTTTATATTCACTGTTATGATAAAAAATCAATTAAACCTTAACATCAAATTTTTTTGGATTGATAATTCCTATGATTATTTTAATCACACATTATTGTTCTTCTTTTAGAAAGAGTATATAATCTACTATTCTTCATGTTTTGACACTCCCTAATAAAATAGAGTGATAAAAAAATTGCTCTCTTTTGGAAGTCACTAGGACACTTCTCCTCCATAATCAAATATCAAAAGGATATTAGGGAGAAGATATTCTAATAGCTATCTATTTAATCAATAGAATACCCTTTAAAGTAATTGATTCAAAAAAGTTATCTAAATTTTTTGGTTGATTTTTTCTACGTGCTTCTCAAAAATTCCCCTTAAAATTTATGGGTGCATTGTTTATATTCATATTCATAAATAATATAGGGGAAACTTTATCTAGGAGTTCTCAAGTATGTATTCATTAGATATCCAAGAGGTATAAGTGGTATCCACTCACAAAAAGATTTTTCATTTGATTGGATGTCATTTTTGATGAAAGTCATAATTTTTTCACTTAGGGGCTGTTTAGGGTGACAAACATTCTATTTTCGGTGAAAAATGAAATATTGGTGTTTGGTTGGCTGAAAAAAAAATATAATGTAAAGTTTCAATGAATTTTTTCCTCCCTTTAGTTCAAATCCAGTGAAAAATAATTTCGTTCGATTTGGGCAATTTTATTTTACACTGGTCGGTATAAAGTGAGGATGCGACCATCGTCTCCCATTGGCCACTCGCTTCTGGTCAGCATGCACCAATCACCACACACTTGCCAGCCAATTTTACATTAATTTTTCTTTACTCAAACCAAACACTAAAAAACAAATTCTTGAATTTAATTTACATCCATCCAAATAATCATAAAATATTTTAAATACACTACATTCCTTTTACGTTGAATTTTTTTTACACTGGATTCTTTTTTTAGCCAACCAAACAGCCCCTTAAACTCATTTTCAGGGAAAAATTTCATAACTTGAAAATAAATTTGATGATATTTATCATCTTTGCATTCTTGTTTCCCAAATCTGACATATTTAAGTGTTGTACCAATTGTACCTCTTTATATTAGAAGAAACAAGCCCATATAGATCTTTATCAAGTTCATGACTCGAAATTATTATCAGATAACACTGGTCAACTAGCTTTTGCTCATTTATATACTTCGTTTCGGTACACCTCCTTTCATATTTTTTTCTCCGCATAAAGACTTTCTAACCAACATTAACATCGGCTCTATTTTTGCTCCACATATTTTATTTAAGGCACTTAAAAATGAGAATTGGAAAGAGGCTGTGAGAGAAGTGATGAATGACTTAAAAATCATATATAATAGATTGTTAAATTACCGAAGAAAAGAAGATAGTAAGATAAAACTGGTTCTTTACGATTAAATACAAAACATATGAGAGCTTGGAAAGTCATAGAATAATATTGGTAACAAAAATATATTCTCAATTATATGGGATTGATTATTATGAAACATTTACTTTTGTTGTTAACATGAACACTTTTCGTATGATAATATCCTTAAGAGTAAATCATGGTGCCCTATACAATAATATGATGTAAAAAATGCTTTCTTACATGGGGTCATCAAAGAGGTTTATATGGATTTATCATAGGATTCAATAGCTTGTTCAAAAAGGAAAATAAAAGAAGAAGAAGAAATCAGGCATGCAGATCAAGAAAGGTCTTACATATGTTGCACATAATGTAAAATAACATGATGATGTTGAGGTTGATAGACACTTCATAAAAAAAAAAAGAAAAAAAAAAAAAGTGGGTTAATTTGCACTTGGTATGTGTCTAAAGGGAATTAATTGACTAATATAATCACCAAATGATTCTGCAGCCTTACATTAAAAAACATTGTAGGTAAACATGGAATGGTAGTTCTTTATTATTAAGTTTAAGGGAGAGTGTTAAATTTCTATTGAGAAGTCTGGCTACTATAATACTACTTGTGTTCTCCCCCATGGTGGGGTCTACTCATGCTCCAATGATAATAAAGAGCTTAAGACACACAGATCAATGCCTATATCATTGGTCAAGGCAATTTCCATGCTTCCTTATAGGCTGTTGGCTTCTTATGTTTTTTTCCTTTTTTTTTCTTGATTTATTCGTATTTTGTAATACTTCTTGGAGATGTATATACATCTCAAATGAGAAACAACAACAAGCCTTTATCCCACTGCATGGGGTTAGCTATATGTATCCTTTTTCTTCGTTGTGTCTTATTAAGTATCAAATTCTCATTTAATTCTAATAAAATATCATTTTTTTATATTTTATGACTAAGCCTTTTTAGATCAACCTCTATCTTTTTTAACATAGGCCAAATTTAATAAATCTACTCTCTTAACTGGGTTATCGGACAACGACATTTTATATGAGCAAACCATCTAAGACATCTCTCTCTAATCTATTTGTCATTGGAGCTACTCCAATCATTTCACTTATATATTTATTTCACATTTTATCTCTAACTATAAAACCACTCATCCACATGAGCATAGGGCTATTAACGATCGATTTCGAGCTGATCTGAGGCCGATATACATCTGCTTGTCATTCGAATTATTCAATTTTTAGCTGGTTTGGCTTGTTTTCTGATCAATTTTGAGCTAGCTCATTTTGATTTTGAGCCGGCTCGAATTGAACTTTTTTTTCTCTCTTTTTGGCTCGAAATCAAGTGGAATTGGCTCATTTTGATCGAGCTAGCCCGAATTTAATAAAAAATGATTATTAAAAATTTTAAAAATTAAATTGAGTCTATGAAATGAAAGAAAATATGATTTTCAAAGAGATAACATTTATAATTATACATAAATTACATTAATTTTAAAAGATTACAAGTTACAATTCAATACATTTAATTTTAGAAATAATTTTATTGTTGCAAACTTCTAAGTATTATATAGATATATTTATTTTTTTAAAAATAAAAAATTGATCCGATCTCGAGTTGTTTCAATCCAATTTGAGGTCAACTTGAGATCGGCTCGAAAAAAAGTTCAATTTGAGCTCTTGACTCATAACTCGTCTCAATATGTTCAATTCAATCTTGATCCTATTAAAATTTTGATTCGATTTTGGAGCAATCTTCGATTTTAGAGCTAAATTAATTGCCTTATCTGAGCATTTTCATCTCTACAATACTTAATTTTATGCTTCTTTTTTACTGACCAACATTTTGCACCGTGAAGCATTGCAGGTCTTACCACCTTATAAAATTTTCTCGTATGTTTAGGTGGCATTTTTTTATCACACAATAGTCCTGATGCATTCCTCCAGTTCAACCATCTACTTGAATTCTACTAATAATATCCCCATTTATTTCACTATCACTTTGAACAATAGGCCCAAGGTATCTAAAACATTCACTCTTTTTAACGACTTGATCACTCATTGTTACAATTAGATCTTTTACAACTAAAATTATACTCCATGTATTCAGTTTTAGTTCTATCTAAATGAAAGGCTTTAGACTCTAAGATTGACCTCCACAATTCAAGTTTCTCTTGAACTGTCTCTAATCTTATCAACAAGAAGAATGTCATTAGCCAAAAAGCATACACTAAGGTACATTCCCAAAGAGAAGCAATAAAAATAATCTTTGGAGTTTTTCTGTTGTTTTATTTTCTACATAATCCACTATGGCATTATTAAAGCAATGATGGGCTTGCAATGGGGAAACATCTCTTTTAGATATTGAGTTTTTTAGGCATAGTTCTTTGAGCATGGTTTGAGGTTTGCCAATCAACATAAATTTAATTCAATGTTTCAATGGTTTTTATCTTTCATAGGCAGTAACTAAAACTCTGTTAGCTAGAGAATATTCTTGGATGAAGCTCGGATCTTCCATATAATGTAGTAGGGAAGTCATACTAGGTAGAGATGAAGAGAAAGAACTAGAGAGAGGAGGGATCGAGAAATAGATGCCAAACAAATGAGAAATGGTTGAAAGATTACGGTTAGGAGAAATAGGGGAAAAGAATGGATTTGGGAGGGAAACATTTAAAATATTAAAATTTCAATATTCTTTATCTCATAACTAATAAACAAAGTAAAAATAATCAATCTTGTCATAGACATCGCACATATCTTGATTGGAAGGTCATTATCAAATTATATCTGTCCCACTTTTGACGTGAAATATCATTTATTCAACCAAATTCATTAGCATCTGCATCATTTATTCAACGAATTTCATGAAAATTCGCATATCTTTTTTTCCAAAAAATATACATTATTCTTGAAAATGTCTATTGGAAACAGGAAACTTGGAAGGTTATACTCGCGTTTCATCTAGGCTTAAGCTTGGACCATTTGGAGAGGATGCTGTTACGAGACTGAGTACAGGTTGTGCACTTTCTTCAGAAGTTATCAGTCAAAATGAATCTATTAGATATTCCCAGGAATTTTTGTCTTCTATATTCCTATATAAATTTTTGAGGGAGAGGCTCATGCTTTACCTGGAAAGATTATAACTTATGATTTGAATAGTGGAAGTTGCATTTTTTTATTCTTTTACGAGCATATTTGTCGGAAGAAAGAGAGTTCTTGTATTGCTGTTCACCCTTTGCTTCAGATGTGATTGACCTTGATATTGTATTCAAGTATATATGATTTTGTGCGAAAATAAATATTTTAAGTACAGCCTCGTTGGGATATCGAATGATGAAAATGATGATGGCGAGTCATTTTCCAAGTAAGTTCTGTTATAGAAATTTAAAATAGCTTCCCTGTCCTTCCGAACAACATTCTGATGGAGCACTTTATCCATATCCCTCTTTGCTGCCGGTGCTCCAATTCCAGTTTTTATTTCTGTGAAAGTTATTATAACTGCTATTAAAGTTATTTGGAAGTCTTTCAGTGTTTCTCCTGCAACTATCTGCTGCACTTCTATTTATATTGTCAGTTTTCAGGGTTCTGTCTAATTGCACTTATTCTCCGTGGCTGTTAGAGGTGTGATTTTTATATTCTTTCACTTTTTGACTACTCAGGAAGAGTACCTATCAGATTATATTTAAGAATTATTGGAGAAGATGTAGATGATTTAGAGGATGCAACAACTATAGACAGCTGGGATAGCATCACCTATATAAATCGACCTGTTGAGATTCGAAGTGAAGAAGGTATGTTCAAGAGCAATGTATTGATCTCCTATTTGTTCATTCTTTCCTATATTTGCCACAACTATTATGTTCGCCACATTTCTTTCTAATCTTTTCATACTTTAACACATAGGTGGATGGATTAGCTAAAAAACAATGTGTACACATTTTAGAAATATGCTTGGGCTCTATTTGGTCGCATGTATTTGGGATATTTAAGTATTTAAAATGCTATGTAATCAGAAACATTACTTTTTTTTAACTCCAATATTATTTGGTTGATTGTAAAATAAAGTCACATAATTATTTTGGGTTTGGTTGACTATAAATTGAAATCTATGAAAAAAAAATATTGATGAAGGGGACAATGCAAATGGTAGAAATGCATGTGCTATGCCACAATGGTGGGCTGTAGGAGGGATCCTAAATGGGTTGTTGGTGTGCTAGCAGGTTTGTAAGCAGTGGGCGAGGATGCAACATTGCAAGGTCACATGTGAGGGTTGTCGAGAGGTCATGAGTGAAGGGTGCTTGTGGGTTGCTGATGGGCAAGTGGGGTCATCATTGGGGCCACAAACGACTGGATCTAGTGAGGTCAAGATCTCCATGAGGTTGAAGTCACCATCCATGCGTGATTTCTTCCTATTTTGAATTTGTTTGATTTGTGTGCGTGCGTGTACATGCACACACACTTATGCACGCACGTACACGCACATATGCAGTCGCACATGCAAATGCACATATGCACATACTTGTACACATGCTGACACATGCATGCATGAAGACGCACACCAATAAGAATGTTATTAAACATAATAATATTTTAGGATGATATCATATTAGCTCTATTAAAGATTATAATTTTAGCAGAACAACTAAATGTTATTAATTTATTTATAAAAATTATCAACATAAAAACTATTATAACTTCTCCAAATACTATTTGGTTTTGAAATGAAGAAACAAGTAGTGCATTCTTGTTGCATGCTTCATGAAAATAAAATTATTATTGGTTGCTAGAATCGTTAATCTACATATGCTTTTAATAAACAAATTAAGTGATATAGAAAATAGAACAAAATACAAGAAGTAATAAAGAAGTTTGAAGATAAGAAGGCACAGGTGGAATGGGTGTAGTTTGGAAAGGAATCCATCGGACTTAATGAAGGATAAACACTTTTAGAGTTAAATTAACTAAATTGTGATTTCTTTTATGAAAACATGGGAACATATCCAAAATAATTGTTTATTTGTGGAACTTGTTGATGTAAAATAAAAAAAAAAATCTATTGCCTGTGTTAAGCTTGATAATTAGCTCAAGTTTGGCTATTTTTTTATAAGCACATATATTTAACAAGTCAAACACAGATGCTTTGTTTGATTATGTTCAGTTCAATAATAGCTATATTATATTTGTGTGTACATAAAAATATGCTTACATATGCATGAGTGTATGTATACTTATATGTATTTAGGTATCTACGTGTCCATATATATGTATAGATTATGCATATTCTTATTCATATATTTATAATTGTATCTATATATAATGTACATATACGTGATAACGTGTACATTTGATGTGACTTTCAAGTACACTTATGTTTATAAATGACTCATGTTTGACTCAACAAGTTAATGAGTTGGGCATAAACAAATAATTTTGGCTCATTTGTTTTGATGGGTTGAGTTGGATAATAGTTGAGTTTGCATATGCTCTATATGTTTATACACTCATTGTTGATCTTAATGTTTGGGATAAACAAATAATTTTGACTCATTTGTTTGATGAGTTGAGTTAGATAATAGTTGAGCTTGCATATGCTCTATTTGCTTATACACTCATTGTTAATCTTAATGTTTGGGCCACAAGGTTTCGTTCATAATTGGAAGAAAGAAAGACTGTTAGGTGAAAGAGATGACAATTTACAATTTTAAAATGTATGTATATAGATACAATATAACAACAACAATAATAATTACAAGCTTTTATCCTAGTATGTGGGGTCGGCTACATGAATCCTTCTTCTCCATTGTGTCCTATTAAGTGTCAAATAATCATTTGATTCTAATAAAATAAGATCATTTTTTATACTTTAACCTTGTCTTTTTAGTCCACCTCTACCATTCTTAACATTGGTTGAGTCTAATACATGTACTCTCCTAACTAGGTCATCGGACGGTTGACATTTTATGTGACGACTCTCTCTAATCTTATCTGTCACTGGAGTTAATCCAATCTTTTCACATATATATTCATTTCACATTTTATCTCTTTAGTATAAAGCCGTTTATCCAGCTAAGCATCCTCATCTCTGCAACATGTAACTTAATTTTGCGCTCTCTTTTATTGTCCAACATTTTACACCATAAAGCATTGCAGGTCTCACCACCATCTTATAAAATTTTCTCTTAAGTCTGAGTGATACTTTTCTATCACACAATAGGCCAGATGCATTCCTCCACTTCAACCATCCAACTTGAATTTTACTAATAACATCCCCATTTATTTCATCATCACTTTGAATAGTAGACTCGAGATATTTAAAACATTCACTATTTTTTAATAATTTGGTCACTCATTATCACAATCCTGCCATTAGATCTTCTACAATTAAAATTTCATTGAATTTATTTGGATTTGGGCCTACTCAATTAAAAGCCTTTAGATTCTAATGCTTACCTCCGTAATTCAATTTTCTCTTGAACTCCCTTTCTAGTCTTATTAACAAGAAGAATATAATCAACAAAAAGCATACACCAAGGTACAAGAAGAATATTAACACTGCTGTTGCTTGGTCCTAAGTCGTAGATGAGAAAAGTGGGAGGTTGCGTTAAGTAGTTGATAGTCAGTGTATTGCTTGTTAAAAAATAATGACATGTACATACAATAATTTTGGTCTCCGAAAATTTGCATCCGACTTCTTGATGAAGAGAGTTTGGATAATTGTCAGATAAATTTTTAGAAAATAAATGAAATCATAGATAAGACACTACCCAAAGATTTCACCCTCATTTTGTGATGACTTTAGATTTGGTTCCATGTTTCTTATAGGTGTAAGCACCTATAGTTAATTACTCTTCTTAATACTGAGAGAGAACTTTTGATTAAGGTTAGTTATTAGATTGCTAATTGCTTAGCGTATAGTAGCAACAAATGGAGTTTAAAATTTTTATGAAATTCATCATTGTTAGCTTAAAGCAGATAGTTGGGGGAATGGTGACGTGCTCATTCAAGATCCTATGATTTCATCATACTCTCTAGTCTATTTAGTCAGAGAAAGTAGTTGATCGAATCTGATCGAATGATCCTTATTAGCAGCCATGAGTTGCATCGTCCAAGAGAACCTTCTAGACCTGGGTGGTGTTTGTCTAAGGGATAAATTTAAGTCCACCTTAGTTGACAGAGGATTTTTTGTCATACCAAGTGCATTCAATGGTTTACAACTCAAGGGATAGAGCCATTGGGGAACATATAGGTTACAGTCGTGATCGTAATATAATTTTGCCATTTGGCGACAACCAGGAGGATTCTGGTAACGTCATATGTGGAGCCTGCAAAACCATGACAGAGGATATGAGTCGTCTTTGCGTGAGATTATTTGAGTATGAATATAGTAATATATTTGATTTGACATTAGCTTGTTTGTGAGTTAGAATTTTCTTAATTTATTACCTCTAACAAGCAGTTGCATTTGGGTGGATAGATTTTAGCTTTAAGTTATTAATGATTGAATTTCATTTAAATACTTAAATTTGATTTCTTTTCTATTTTATATTCGTGTGGAACTTGCATTTATTTTGATTTATCATCAAATTTTAGATGTACCCCTCCGGTTAAGATCTATAACCAACACGGTCATCATTGGGGTAGGACTTTGTCAACTCTGCTTATGTGCTTGCAAAGGATCAAGTCGGTGATGTTTATATGTGATTTAAAATTGGCTTTATTAATCAATATTACAGACCCTGTCAACTCTAGTCATAGCGTGGAGGATTAGATCTATAAACACAAACATTATGTTCTCAACTTGATTTAGGTTTAATTTGTCAAAACTGAAGCTTTTTATTTATATCATTGATGGTCGTGTGCAAATGCAAGATCAAATACTCTTCTTAGTAAACATACAACTAACTTTCAACCAATCCTTGTAAGGAGGATATTCAGATTGATTACATGAGACTTACAACCTGAATATTTAAGTGAAGCAACTTATTAGCAATGTGTATATGCATCAATTTTCAAGAATTAAGCCCACAAACTAAATGTCTATCTTCAAATTAGTCATCACTTCGTAAATAGGTTTCACACTTTTAAAGGCAATGTAACCTTTGAATCCATTTGATGTCAACCCGTGTAACATCTTCAGACACTAGCTCTAAGATTTTAGCATAATGTCGAGGCCCATGTGTGTATTTAATTTAATTAATTTTCATGTAATCTTGAGGATATACGTACCCTTTAAGGCATTTAATAATAAGCTTTGAGAAATACCTTATAAAACATGTAAGCCATTTAAGAATGTTAGCACGTTGCTCTAGGCATTGTGTTTGAATTAATGTTACTGTGTAATGCATGCACATATGTAGTGCATCTCATTATTCACATATGCATGCTGAGATATTAAATCTAAACTTACAACACTTCATGATGCATGTATAATTGACGTTTAGAAGGTTTGATTAATCACACATATTTAAAGGCAACGATATTGAATATCAACCTTCATGTGTACATAATTTACATCTTTACATTATGTACATGTATCTCAATGTGATAACTATAGATGTGTAACAGCCTTGAGAATCATTCACATTTGCATGTATTTGACTTAGGATCATCTCATAATGAAATGAGAGACTCGCACTAATCAAATACTTCTGTAAGCTTGAAGTCACTTAAGTTGAATGAAAGGGATTAAGAAATCCTTTGCAATGTGAACGAGGCTCATCCAAGTTGTTCTTCGCCTATATAGATCATCATGTAATATGTTTTATATTGTCGTGAATCACCATTAAGTGTGCTTGTTCAACTAGACTCATTCTTGTTTTCATTAATGGACTTCCATATTCATGTCATGTCTTGTATAAGCACCTCGACTTCTTTGATGGGTTTAATTTCAATTGATTCAACATAAGATATAACGATCAAAATTTCATTGAGAGACTACTGTCCCGTTCACCTGCAAATAACCAAATCTTTTTGTCGTGTCATCATGTGTTCATCTTTGGTTTCATTATATGAGTTTGTATCTTATATTTAACCCAATTATCAATTCGCTTGGCCATTTAATTTATAAATATTCTTCTAATTTGTCTTATTTGCATTTATTGTCAATTCATATTTTGATGAAATTTTGGCAGCCTCTTGGCGTCGTCCCCGTATAGGAGGCTACTTCGGGAGTGCCAAGGCCTTCTCATCACACTTATGGAAAGTGTGCATGATAGGTGTCTTTCGACACCGTGGCCAAAGAAGAGTCCGTGCCTATCTCGCTTATGGGAAGCGCGCATAGGCCTTCAAAACTTGTATGAATTGCATCTTAGTTTTCTCGCTATATTTAAATAACATGAGCGAGTATTTAACATCTAACAGTTATTTGCAATTGTATTGAAGCAGCAAGTACATAAATTTAGTACATTAAGCTCTCGTGTGCACAAGTATTTGAAATGAAATTCGGTAGCCTTGCGACGTCATCCCCGCATAGGGATGCATCGGGAGTGCTAAGACCTTCCCACCATGCTTATGAGAAGCGTGTATAGTAGGTGTCTTGTGACACGGCGGCTAGAAAAAGTTTGTACCTACTGTGCTTATGGTAAGTGTGCATAAGCCTTCAAAACCTGTATGAAAAGTATCCTAATTTCTTTGCTGTGTTGAAGCAACACGAACAAATACTTAGGTCTAATAGTTATTGTAGTTATATTGAAGTAATGAGTACAAAAATGTAATATTCATGCTTGCAAGTACATAGTAGTTTAAATTAAAATTCAACGGCCTCCAGACATCATCCCCACGTATGGGGCTACTTTGTATAGAAGTGCGCATAGGCTTCAACATCTATATAAGAAGAGCGTCCTAATTTTCTCCCCGTGCTAAAACAGCACAAACGATTACTTAAATCTAATAAGTTTTACCATCGTGTTGAAGTAACATGAACATATACTTATGATTTTTAGCATTCATTACAATTTATATTTACACATACACTGAGGCAAGATAATTAAGATACAAATAAAGTTACTCTATCACACCATCACCCCCTATCACTCTTTCACTCATCCTTTGTCTCTTTGAGCCTACCGAACAACAATGACAACCACAATTCCGCACTAGCTGTAGGCTTCACTCCACTCTCTTCTCACCAAACATCAAATCACTCTCACTTTCACCAAATTCAATAAATGAAAGGGCAATTTAATAGTATAATATGGACAAATTTTAGTTTCACATAGTATACAGATACCAGCATCAAATTCTACAGAAATTTAAATCTCATCACCTCATATCACCTTGGTTAAGATTATTAGATTAGAGAGGGGGTTCTCGTTGGTAGAGCTGAGGTTGTTGGAAGTTTTGGTTTAAGAGGAAAGAGGGTTTATGTGCACGATGGGTAAGAGGTATAGTGGCTATTTCAGATGGGGGCAGTTTGAAGGAGATTTTGAGAAGAAATTGGTGCAGGTAGATACTAATCTAAGATTTGTATGTTAAAAACTACCATGTCCCTTCTCCTATGACTTTTCAAGATGATCCTAAACAAAGACTTATTTTCAAGAATGCTCCTGACAGGATATAAACCACTTCATATCAACGCATGGAATGGAATGAGGCATCTATCTTCATCAACCAGTTTCCATGACATACAATTAAATGTGCATCCATTCAAACGAAGACCCTTTGCACTATCAAATTCATCAATGCCTGGCTCTTCTGAGCTCAGTTAAGCAAAACAATGGTTTTAAGTGAATGATCTACCTTCATAGTAGGAAGTTGGCAAAAGTCTGCAAACTTAGATAACTTAATTGGTGAAAGACTTGGCTCAGAAGACTGGTTGATTGTAGATTAGGTAGGGGATCCAATGTCATGAATTGATGGAAGGAGAGATGCTAAAGTAGATGGGAGTTGTGGCAGTGGAGATCAGCCTTTGTGTGGAGAAGAGGGCTTACTCTTACATGAATCTGTATGGAAGTGGCTACACATGAAAGGTAGAAGTAGAGCAGAATGCAGTTCAGCCTATAGACTGAAATAGCTTGGAGCTTACGAGATGAAGAGTGGAGGTTGGAGTGGCTGATCATGAGGATGTCGAGCTTGGAAATTCAGTGGATGGAAATGGATTGAGAGGAGTTACCTTGCTTGGTCTGTTAGAAACTGAAGGAGAGATGGGAAGTGCGTCTTGATGAACCGTGCGTAAGTTCCATGCTGATGGGCTTTGGCTGCGTGCGGAACAGAGGCAAGGGAGGGAGAGCTCGGTCGTTTGGCTGGGAAGATGAGACGAGCGAACAAGAGGAACCAAGGCTCATTTGCTCGACTGGGAGAAAGAGACGGGCATGAGATAGGGTTCGGTTGGGAGTGTTGAGGCTAAACGGCTGGAGGGAATAGTCGTCGGCTCCCGCCGATGGATGGGGTTCGGATGGACTAGAATGCTCGTAAAGAGAGAGGAAGGGCGAATTGCGAGCCGATTGTAATGCGGAGTTTTAAGGCTGTAGGGATGTCCCTTAGGGTTTGATATAAGTAATTATATATATGCAGGCTTCCCTTTTCTTGATTTAATTGGTTGGATTAATTCTAATTTGATCTTTTGTCGCCGTGTCATCACATGGGCAATATGGGTGTTGATTTTGGGTTATTTTGATGTTCCGAACGCAATGACGCAGTCCATTTCGCGATCGGAGTTTGTTTTGTTTAATTTGGCATCAAGTCGGATCAATTCCAGCTCAAAAATGCACGTTGCCGCATCCGACTGCTTAATATTCACGTAGATTTGTCCGATCGAGTGTCGATAGTCTCATTTGATAGGTTTCGATATTTCGACGCTAACGTCACAATCAATTTGACGAACGGAGGTTGTTTAGGCATCATCATAGCCTCTTGATTTTGATATGCGTGTAGGTGCATGACGGTTTGACCTTTTGATCGGTCAACCGCCGGATTGTGCGGGATAAATATTTTAGTCAATTTCAACGTTCTAAACGTATTGCCGAAGTCCGTTTGTTGATCGGAAGTTGTTTCGACCAATTTTGGTATCGTTTAGAATATTTCTGCTTCGATTTGCGTGATATTGCATCTGAAGTCCTTCGAATTCGTCTTGTGAGCTCGACTCGACTTATGCAACATGCATGAAGGTCAACAATAATGATATAAATTACAATAATGCATAGTATGTATATACATATGTGTCTCTCAAGGAATCATTTTGGAATGATAAATCAAGTTTCTTGAGTATAAAAAGTTCTCCAAATATCATTTTTATTCCCTTATTTCATTTTTTTATTTGACCTAAATTCTATCATAATATAAGCCAAAATTTGATTCGAGTTATACCATGCCAAAATTGTGTGCTTGGAAAAGTGCACCAACTAACTGAAATGCAAAATCTCACGTGCATTTTAAAGGACATGTTGCAAATGATAATATCAAAATTGATATCAAAGTGACTTAATAAAGTGTTGCATGTGCTTCTCAAGGAAAAATGCCACTTAGTTATATTCTTCACAATAATTCAAGCAAATCGTGTGAAGCTTACCCCATGATAGATTCAATAATCAAAAACTTATAATCGAAGAGGCTCATTCTTAAAATCAAACTCCTAAACATAAAGATAAATACTTCAATGCATATCCCCAATGATGAGTCTGAGTGTCAAAATCTCATAATTAGAGGGAATCTGATAACATCATGTCCTTAGAATCTCCTTACACCTCAGCATATAGAGCTGACAACCATCAGATTTAAACCAACAGTTGTAATCAGAGCCATCCAATTTATTCTGTTATGATTATCTATAACTAACTAATGCACGGGTAGATATTTTTATCTTCTATATATATTGTCACACCCGGATGACCCCTTTAGGGTGTCAATGTATCAGAATAGGATGACTCGATTGGACACAGATTTCCCAACACGTTCCCGCTTCTTGCGAACGCAGTGAAAGGTGTATCTAATCAAATCATCACTAAACTATTTGAAATTCATATACTATTTAACTTAATTCATAACACAAATACTGGAAGCATGAAATCTTTAAATAAATATAGAATTTAAAGACATTTAATTGTTTATGCGTACCCAAAGCCTTTAAGCCAAAACTATACAATTCAACAGCGGTAGCTACCCATTTCGTCTTTTCCGAAATTTTCTTAGCATCATAAGCTAAAGCTTAGTGAGACAAGAATCTAAAACAAGTTCGAACAAGGCGGTAGAAACAATCGTGAATATGAATAATAAATTTGGTAAAAGCGTAGGTAAAGCATCTGCGAATGTAACATCGAACAATATCTTTGAGTCTTTGCAGAAATATAACAATATAACTGAATAATATCTTTGTAAGTTCATCGTATCAATCAATGTCGAGCGGTGATTTTCATTTCGATTTGTTATATCAAATCATTTTCTAGAAATGTCATTTATAATTCATAGGTTTTGACTTTCATTCATAAGGGTCATCCTACGTCATAAAACAAGTAGGTAGGCGGCTGAACCATACTCTACATACCTATGACACACGCTTGGATAGCGACACCAACCTCAATGCGAGTCGGGGATACTAGATCCCAATCACGCTCATCTCGTCGAACTTTTTTACTTTATCTGCAGATTCGTCAGATAGTCTTCTATCACAATTTTTTCGACATTTCCTGTTTATCATTCATTTACATGTATTAAAACATTTCTATACCAAATCAATCTTTGACCCAATTACATTGTAAATCGATTAATCATCGGTCAAATCTAAACATTTGTATTTACATTCAATAGTACATTCAATATCGTAAATCTATGTCATTCATACAATTTATACAAAGTGATGTAGCATACATAGGCATGCGAATTTACATTAGCAATTATGTCTCATCGATTATACAGTGATTGTGGTGATGTGCACTCGATTCCTCCTCAGTACACAACCTATAAAAAATAACTCTTCTAAGACTTCTATAACATACAACTCATAAATGAAATATAATTAACACCAATCTTACCGAAATAGATCTCTCCTAAAACTTTGGAAAGATGCGACTCCAAAGTAATCTCCAAAGAAATCTCTAACGTCACTATTAATTACCGCTGATCAAAAACTAAAATTAACAAACACTATCAATCCAAATCCCCAATTTGCTAATAATTCACAACTCACCACAGCGTTGAACTCCCAATCGCATTTCAATGCGAGGAAAACTGAAAAAAAGGATAGGGAAAGAAATTAACTTACAAAATTCTCTTAAGTTTCCCCGTCGGCCAGAGCAGAATTCCTGCCGATCGGTTCTGAATTTCCCCAAACGGCGGCTTGGGGCGGTTCCGAGACTGGTCGGCCGGTCCAGGCGAAGAGTAAGCATGCGGCGGTTCGTCAGCCGGCCGACGAGGAGAAAGCAGCGGTTCCCCTTCGGTCCGCGGGAGCGGTCCGTCGTCGAGTCGAGGAAGGACGGCTCGTCGCAGCCAAGGCGGCACTCGTCAAAGTCGGCAAGCGAAGGGGCGACTTCGCGTTCAGGTCCGCGGGAGCGGCCGTCGATTCAGCGAGGAAAGCGAGAAACTCAGGCGTGGCCGGTGGGAGGAAGGAAGTGAAATAGGAAGCAGAGATCTAACCGATCCAGCGTCGGCTTAATCCGCCGTTGCATGCAGCCTGATCTTCTGATGTCGCTACGATGGCGGGTTAATTAGCTAAAATAAATTAATTAGGAAATAATTTGGATATTACAATTTCCCCCTCTTAACAAAAATTTTGTCCTCGAAATTTCTTCGGAACATTCAAATAGGAAGGGAAACTTCTGCCTCATCTCTTGCTCATCCTCCAAGTAGAATTTGGTGCATTGCTTCCATTTAATTTTAACATAGAAATTTGTCTATTTTGTAATCTCTTCACATCAAATTCAAAATCTTTTTTCCAATGAGCAAATCGGTTGTATTTCAAACTTTGTATATGGAATCTTCGCTCATCGTGATTCATTTTCTCACATTGAAATGTGAAAACACGTTGTGAATGTCTGATTCAATGGGTAAGCAAGTCGTAAATATTCGATCCTTTCAATGATTTCAAAGGTCCATGTACACAGGGCTCAATTTACCTCCGTGACCAAATCTAATTCCTTCATAGGTTTGACTTTTAAAATACAAATTCTCCAACTTGAAATTCTACTGACTCGGTGCTTTTTGTACTTCAATCTATCTCGATTAATCACGATTTTCTCTGTAGCTTGATCAACCAACTCACGGACTACTCTGCTTTCTCCCCGACCCACTTAATGGAGTTCTACACTTTCGACCATACAATGCTTCATGAGCCATCGAATACTAGATTGGTAGATTATTGTAAGCAAACTCGATCATAGAATATGATCTTCCCTACCTCAAAATCAAAACACATAACCTCAAGAAATCTTCTAGGACTTGAATTGTTCTTTCGATTGTCCATCGGTCTGGATGAAAAGTACTTAAGTGTAGGTGTGCAAGCCTCTCGAATTCCTTCCATAATAAATCTACCATCTCACGTGACGATCACTTTTACAATGAAGTCTTACAATTTCTTTAACATATAATCACAATTTATCAATTGAATCTCGTTTCATGGGTAAGTATGACGACTTCAATCTATCCACAACAACCAGATCTTACGGATCTAGAAATCCCATAACAAAATCCATAGCAATTTCTTCCCCTTCCACTCCGTATGTAATGGCGTAACAATCCCGGGTCTTTGATGCTCGAACAATCGACAAGCATTTAGAGACATATTATTATGTCTTTCTTCATACCACCAAAATGTTGTTTTAAATCTTTATACATTTTGAACTACCGGATGAATAGTATATCGCGATGAGCCTCGTAAAATTTCTTGTCTCAATTCCACATCACGGTATCCATAATTGTGAATGCTTAGAATAATACCCTCATCTACAAGAAAATTTTTGCCGACTATCTGGATTTGTTCAATAAATTTCGATATCCACGATCTAGTTTAAATGCGGCGATTAAATAATAAAGTTGATTACGATTGAGATAAATGCCCGGTATCCTTGAATCTTAACCAATTTTGTAGGCTCTAATTCTCAACTCGACTTTTGAGTAATAATCCAAGCCATTTCCCATGGACTTTGACTTAATGCATCTACATTAGCTTTACCTGGACAATACTGAATATCTAAATCATAATCTTTAATAAACTCAAGCCATCTTCTTTGTCTTAGATTCAATTCTTTTTGTGTAAAGATATATTTAAGACTCTGATGATCAGTAAAAATTTCGCATTTCACTCCATACAAGTAATGTCTCCAAATTTTAAGAGCAAAAATCACAGCTGCTAATTCTAAATCATGCACGGGGTAATTTCTTTCATGAGGCTTTAATTGTCTCGAAGCATAAGCAATTACTCTTACTTGCATTAAGACACAAACCTTTAAAGATATCACTAAATATTTGGAATCCCTCGGTTCGATGGAATAGCTAAGCGTTAATCAATCTTTTTCTTGAAAACTCTGCTCACATTTGTCCATTTTTGACATCCTTTCTCAATAAATTGGATAGAGGCAATATGAGAAAATCTCTTGACAAACTTCCTATAATAACCTAAGCCCGAAAACTGAACATTCTTTGGTGCGGACCATTCTAAAATTGCTTTTACTTTTGAGGATCAACGAAACTCCTTCCCGCGATAATGTGACTGAAATGCGACGCTATGCATCCAAAATTCACATTTTGAAAATTTGGCATATAATTGATTTTGTCTTAACAATTCTAAAACAATCCTCGATGATTTGCATGCTCTTCATCGTTTAGAATAAATCAATATCATCAATAAAGATGATAACAAAGCGGGGCTTGAAAACACGATTCATTAAGTCCAAAAGGGGAGCATTAGTTAAACCAAATGGCATAAGAAATTCATAATGTCCATACCTGGTTCCAAAAGCTGTTTTAAAAATATCAGCATCTTTAACTCTAACCTGATGATATCCAGATCTCAAATCAATTCTGGAAAATACAGTGGCTCCCTCCAACTGATCAAATAAATCATCAATCCTTGGTAGTGGATACTTGTTCTTGATTGTCACTTTATTTAATTCCCTGTCAACACAATCGCATAGACCCATCCTTTTCTTAACAAATATCTTGGTGCACTCACGGTGAGTTCTTTGGTGAATAAATCCTTTGTCTCGATTCTGATCGACACTTCTCGCAATTCTTTGGGCCATCCTGGAGATTTATGTATAGAAGTTGTACGGGTTGTACATCAATCCCAAACTCTTACCGAGTTGGTGGCGCAGTAATTCCTTGAAACATCGAAATTCGCCTTGGAATGTTTTTTCAAACACCTCCTTATTCAACACATCTAATTTGGCTAAATACCATTTCACCGCTTCTTAAATATTTACTCAACTTCACTGCACATTGTCAAAGAAGCGGATTCTTATCACAAGAAAAATAAAATGATTTTTCACGGATATGCAAAATTTCACTCTCCTCTTCCAAAGATTCAATTGTTGCAAAATATTTGATCAACCAATCCAATATAACGTCAAAATGTCGATTGGTAAGATAATTAATTCGTAGGAAAGTGTTTATCTTGAATGTTAATGTCAACACACATTTCTATTTATTATTATCCAGGAAGACATTCCATTCAATCTGGTATGAAATAAATAGCATCAAGTAAAGCTGGCGAAAAGGAATCGAAATGAGCGAATCGGAATCAACAGCGAAAATGATTTGAAATTTTAAGCATACGACCACTTCATTTGATTCCTTGTGGGTGATAGCAAAACTCTTGCTTCTAGAGGTTGGTTTTACGTTATGAAGTTCTCCTTTTTGAATTGAAGGTCTTCCCAAAATTGTGTTACGCGCTGCGGCAAAATTTTCTTTGTTGACCTCCGTCACGATAATTGTATGACTTTACATCCTTCTTCCATTAGTCTGCCGATGTCCAATCGACCATTTGAAGCATCTCCCGCGATCTAGCCATACATTGACCAAAATGTCTTTTCACTTATCACAAATAGGTTCTCCAATTTGTTTTATCATCGACTTAAATTTCTTCTAGAAATCGGCTGATAGAAAAATCGGCCTTCAAAGCTTTTGCATTTGCCCTAAATCCCGCTTGTTCTTGGAAAAATTTAACTCATTTTCCATTCTTCTAGCCCTTTCAGCGAGAACTCATTGATATCGAAGGGTCTTAGTCATCTTAATTGATCTCTCGTGGCTCATGAAATCATGACATTTCTCTTCGCATTATCGATATAATGTGAAGCGTATCTAGAAGAGAAGTGAACTTAACTTCATATCGTTATAGTTTTGAGCCTTGAGTTAGATTGAAAAATTTGTCTTCAAGCAAGTCAGGCGATGGAGGAATAAACCAATCTTTGAAGACTTTGACAAACTCATCCGATCCGAGTAATGGGTGTCGTCAAATCTTTCTGTTGAGCACTGCCATCACCTTTCGCCTCCCCAACACAAAAGTAGCCGTCTACTCTTACGTTTTGGCAAATCATCCCATCCAAAATTTTTCAATCTTAGCGACAATCTTGACTATAGGATCAGCGGCTCCTTGAATGCGCGTGGTTTGAGCGTTTGAAATATCTCAAATGTTGGTTAGACTACTTAGATCGTGGTCTTGATTTTTCCATGTAGCATCAACCGGAAATCAACTGAACTACCCTTCATTCGGATCTACCTTCACCACTGCTTTCTGGGTTGTATTTCACTCGTTAAATTATCTTCGAGTAATTCAGTGCATTTAGTCTAGAAGAATGACCCTCTTCCTTTTCGGCATTTCTTAGAAAAATTCGAAATTAACAAAAAAAGTATTTATATGATCTGATTTATTCAATATCATACATGCATGAAATTAAATATCATACATGCATGAAATTAAGAACATATAGATTCCTAACCCAAATCGTCGCATACTCGTATTGATCAATTCAACTCTTATCCCTAAATCCAAATCATGCTTCCATTCCTATCAATCTTTTGCTTTCTGTTCAACCTTATTCTCGATACCACACACACCCAGGATGACCTATCTTGGTCAATCGAGTGTAACAGAATAGGATATTCGATTAATGGATTCTACCAACACGTTCCGCGTCTTCTGAGCGAACGAGTGAAAGGTGTATCTAATCAAATCATCACTAAACTATTTGAAATTCATATCTTACTTAATTAAATACAAATCTGGAATCGTGAAATCTTTAAATAAATATGGCGGTAAAGGCATTTAATTTATGCGTCTGCCACTTAAATTATCTGATTAAAGCACCAAACTACCCTTCTTTTCGCGAAATTTTCAGCGGTAGCGTCGTAAAAGCAGTGACAAGAATCTTTAAAACAAAGTCTGAAAGTAGAAACAATCGATGCGTGAATATGTAAATTTGCTTGGTAAAGCTAGGTAAAGCATCAGATAATGTAACGTTATGGCGAACGATATCTTGGGAGTCTTTGAAATGTGATATAAGCGAATAATATCGTAAGTTCATCGTATCGTCGATGTCGAGGATGATTTTCATTTCAGTTCGGTTATCAAATCATTTTAGAAATGTCGTTTATAATTCATGGGTTTTGACTTTCATTCATAAGGGGTCGTCATTTCGGTCGGCCACATAGGTAAAAGGTGAAACTACTCTACATACTACCGACACGGTTAGACCCGACAACTCAAAAATGCGAGTCGGGGATCTTGATCCCCAATCACTCGTCGACTTCTTATCTGTTGATTCGCGTCATAGCGTTCCCTCATCGATTTTCCGGCGTTCGCATTTTCATATTCTGCATTCTGACGTGTATTAAAACATTTATATATGCCGATGAAATCAATCTTTGAACGATTACATTGTAAATTATTAATCTATCGCAGTCAAATCTAAACATTTGTATTTCATTCAATATGGCATTGATATGGCAATCATGTCATTCATACTGATTTATCTGAGCGGTAGAACAATGGCATACATGGCATGGCGAATTTACATTATGATATAGCGCCGATTCAGGTGTTTGTGATGTGCACCTCGATTCCTCCCGACACAACCTATAAAAATAACTCTTAGACTCTATAATCTATCGTAAATGAACATAATCATCTTACGCGAAATAGATCTCTCCTCATAGCTTTGGAAACACGAGTCGACTCCAAAGAAATCTCAAAGAAATCTCCAACGTCATTTATTAATTCTGCTTGATCAATAAACTAAAATTAACAAAACATCGATCAAATCATTTAATATGATAATTCTACATGCGCAGCATGGAACTCCTCACGCGTTTAATGCCAAGGAGTAGGCGAAAGAAAAGGGATAGGGAAAGAATTACTTACAAAATTCTCTTAAGTTTCCGATCGGCCAGAAGCGAATTCCCAGACGATCGGTTCAATTTCCCCCGAAGCGGCTTACGGGGGTTCACGAGACTTTAGTCGGCAGGTCGGCGAGTAAGCATGGGTTCTGTCGAAGCCGACGCCGAGGGAGGGAAACGGCGGTTCCTGCTTCTGTGTCACGGGAGCGGTCCGTCGTCGAAGCGAATCGAGGAAGGGGCGGCTCGTCGCCGCAGTTCATAAGGCACTCTAGTCAAAGTCGGCAACGAGCGAAGGGGACGGCGGCTCGGTCAGGTCTGGAGCGGCCGTCGATTCAAGCCGAGGAAGGAAGCAGAGGAACTCGCTGGCGTGAAGGAGCGGGGAGGAAGGAAGTGAAAGTGGAAGCCGCGGAGAGATCTAACCGTCCACGTCAGTGGCTTAATCCGCCGTTGCATCCAGAAGCCCAGATCTTTGATGTCGCTACACTGGGTTAATTAGCTAAAATAAATTAATTAGGAAATAATTTGGATATTACATACATGTATATGTAAACCCGGTTAAATGGAATTGTTGATATATAAAATGCTTTAAATTTCTACAACTTCATTCTATTCTCTGCTCCTCTGCCTTGTTTTTCCCTTTCTAGTTAAAGCTGATTGCTGACACAGTAAGCTCAACATGCTATTAGTGTCTGAAAGCTGGTTGAAGTAAAATTATGGGTTAGCAATATTTCATAAATTGGAGCAATTGGCATCTTCGTCTCTATCAGTTTCTTTGGCATCTTTTAACACTAGTGAAACAATGATCCCTTCTCTTAAATTTATGATTTCTAACCTCAAGCATATAGTCAATACCCAACTAACCAATGATAATTATCCTATATTGAGTGCTCAAATGCTTGAACTATTCAAGGCAAATGGATTTGAAGGTTTTCTTGATGGATCTATTTCTTGTCCGTATAAGCTAGTTACTAATTCCAGTGGACAATCAATTCCCAACCCAGCTTATAAAGCATGGCTACTCATAGATCAAAATTTAGCAGCAGCAATTTATTCAACACTCATCCCAACAATTCTTCCTTATGTATTATCTTTGGATTCTTGTCAAGCCATATGCCATACTTGAGCATCGACCACAATGCACAAACAAGTCACTAGTAATTCAACTCAAAAATGAGTTACATAATGTTTCATGAAAGACCAAATGATGATTCAATATCTAACATGTAGCAAACAACTCATTGATAACATAGCTGCTACTGGAGCAATGATTGGCACAAAGGATATTATACTTTACATATTAAATGGTCTACCTAAATATCAAGCATTTAAGACATTTATACAAACCAATCTTCAATCAATCAGTCTTGATAATCTTTATTCTTTTTTGTTTAGTGAGGAGATCAATATTACAAGTGAAATGAACAAAGAAAGCTCCATGCCTGACCCTCATATTGCATTGCATACATACTGTGTCCCTGTTGCAACAGCTTTTATGGTGGTAGAGTTCGAAATACTATAGACCAATCCAAAGGAGGTGGACATTTTTTTTAGCAAAACAGCGGAGGACGAAGTGCTAATTCAATCATATGTCAAATATGTGGTAAAAGAGGACATTCAATAGTATATTGTTGGCACCAATTAAATACTAACTAAACTCCATCGACATCTTCTAATTCCACCTCAGCTGATTCCAATTTTGCAGGCTAGTATCTCGATTCTGGTTCCACTAATCGTCTCACAGCGAACTTTGATCAGTTGCAAATTGCAACTCCATATAAAGGTTCAGAATACGTATAAGTCGGTAATGAAACTTCACTTCCAATTTCCTATACTGGTCAAGGGCTTCTTTCAACACTAGCTCGTAAGTTACTTTTATCAAAACTTTTTCATACGCCAAATCTCCATAATCTTATTTCAATCTCCAATCAGACTATTGATAATAATTGTGCTATTTCCTTTGAAGCCCATGGATTCTACATAAAGGACCTCAAGACAAATCAAATCATATTGAAGGGACTTTGTCGTAATAGATTATATCCACAACCGAAGAACACACATTCTGCCAATACACAAAACCTACCATCTTTCAAACCAACTTCATTTGCTGCAATTTCCACTAATTGGAATTTATGGCTTCGACATTCTAATGATGGAGTACTTTCAGTTATCTCTAATCAAAATAAACATCTATGTGTTCCTCTAAATACTCCCTTTGTATTTTTTTAAAAGCTGCTAAAAACCACCGTTTGACTTTTGCGTCTTTTTCTAATCACAGTTACAAAATATTTGAATTGATCCATTCATATGTATGTGGTTCTTCCCCACTTACTTTAGTATAAGGCTACATATATCAATTTCCTTTTATAGATGACTATTCACGGTACACATGGATATTTCTTATGTTTAATAAAATTGAAATCATAAATATTTTTATTAAATTCAAGCTCGTGAATGGCAACCAGTTCAACAAAAATATCAAGATATTACATTCTGATAGTTGAGGAGAGTATCTAAATCATTTTCTACATCAATACCTCCAATCTCATGGCATCCTTCATCAAAATCTTGTCTATACACCACTTAACAAAATGACATTGCAGAACATAAACATCGCCATATCCTCGATATTGCTCGATCGCTTTTAATAACAGCCTCTCTTTCACCAAAATTTTGACACAATATAACATTTGTATACCTTATTAATAGATTTCCCTCAAACTATAGCTTACAAATCATCATATCAGCTCCTTTACAATAAATTACTAGACTATTCCTTCCTAAAAACCTTTAGTTTTGCCTCCTCTCCATGGTATAGTAGAACGTAAACATCGCCGTATCCTCAATTCTGCTTGATCGCTTTTAATAACAGCCTCTCTTCTACCAAAATTGTGAACATCTGTATACCTTATGAACAGACTTCCCTTCAGAAATTATGGCTTACAAATCATCATATCAGCTGCTTTACAATAAATTACTTGACTATTCCTTAAGTCCCCCCCCACACACACACACACACACACTCCCAACTCGTACTAAGGTTCAAACCTGATCCACATTGTGCATTTTTTTGGGATATTCTGAATCTTCTAATTGCTACAAAATGCTTGAATCCTACAACAAGAGACTCATTATTTCCCATAATGTTACCTTTGATGAAAACACCTTTCTCTATCACTCCATACAACAACCACCATTCCAGTCTCTTACATCCCACTGCTTCTCCAACAAATCCACTTACACTTATTCCTATCTCTTCTATAAATCCAATTTCCCCTTTCTCCACCACCACCTCAATTACTACCTGTTCACTATAGGTTATTGTTATTATCTTGATAACACCCTTATTTCTTGGCAGGTTAAGAAGTAACCAACAGTCACTAGGTCTTCCACTGAAGCCACCACTACTATTGATTTTATATGGCTTAGGTGATTGTTACAATAATTTCAGATACCTCAACCACATCTAATTTTATTATATTGTGACAATCTTTTTGCAATGACACTCGCTAATAACCTTATTTTTTATGCATGAATTAAACATGTAAAAATTGACTATCATTTCATATGTGAACACATCTAATATGAAGAAATACAAGTTCGAATTCATTCTCACAATCAATTTGCGGACATACTTACCAAGGTTTTTCCAACTCAACGTTTTGTCATGCTTCGTGACAAGCTGACGCTCCGACCTCAAACCGTCAGCTTGAGGAGAGGTGATAACAGCATGTGCTTAAACTCTCCTCACACCTCATCTTATGGAGAGTCACTCACAGACAATCATCAGATTTAAATCAACAGTTCTAATTGGAGGCATCCAAATTATTCTATTATGATTATCTATAACTAACTATTGTACAGGTAGATATTTTCATCCTCTATATATACATGTATATGTAAACCCGGTTAAATGGAATTGGTGATATACGAAATGCTTTACATTTCTACAGCTTTATTCTATTTCTCTGCTCCTCTTCTTTGTTTTTCCCTTCCTAGTTAAAGCTGACTGCTCACACAGTAAGCTGAACGCAAGGCATATCCCCAATGATGAGTCTGGTTATCAAAATATCATAATTAGAGGGAATCCTATCATTAAAATATCCCCTCAAATTCTAAGATAAATATACTCTGGGATTTTTTTCTTGATAAACATAAAATACCATCATAATAGGAGAAAATTCTATCTAAATTTAGCTACAATAAAGAAATATAAATGAAAACAAGAAAATATATTAGAACCAACAAAACTCAAGAAATCAGTTCTTCGCACTCAAACCAGCTATCTATCTATTATGCACATTAGTTTGTTAAACATGACAAGTTTAACTAAAGCTTCAAAAGAGTCTATATCATATATGGTGCATTCATATGACCACGTTAAATAAATTCACGCTAATCAGGCTATAGCATGTCTCTTGGTAAATGGCAGGAATGTTAGGTGCTATATTGTAAGTAGGCATTAGTAGGAAATAGTGGCAATAGTAGATGCAAATAATGGGAGACTAATAGCATCAGGAAAACATTGTAGCAATATCCAGATTGAAGTAAAAAAATAAGGAAACATTTGTTCCGGCCAATTCTTCTCAAACTTAGCAATTTTTTAATTGATTTTAAATTCTAGTGAACCAGTCTTAGTGAGATAATCAAAATTACATTCCATTCTCACAGTAACCGTCATCGTGACCATGGTTATGCAAAACAAACCAAAGGTAAAAATACCTCGTTAAACACTTATTATCCTCTCAAATCAAGTTTATATTTTCAAATTTTCATCACATTCTATCTCATTGGAGCTTTTTATATATATATATATATATATATATATACATATATTTGAGGGATAGATTGGGAGATGGATGAGGAGAATCCTGAAAATCAAAACATCTTTTGATACTTGATTTGACTTGGAGATAAAGGAGGCATATTATTCTAGGAATTTCTTTTACTTTTCATGTTTTCAATTGAGCCTTCTTATCTCTGTCACCTTTTTGCTAGTAAATTTAGAATGCAGAAAAAAATAAAGAAATATTAATTTTGAGAGAGTCTTTCTCCTTCATTCCTTCAGAAGCAAAATCTCTCTTTCTCTTATGGTTTCCCATAAAATTTCTGAATTATTACAATTGTGTAATTTTACAGGCCATTATATCACATTTAAGAGAGCCATGAGAAGTCTCCTGCCAGAATTTTTTGAAGATGAAACCTCTGCATTTGATCATGTCTCGGTTCCAACAGAAGATTATGAAATTGATGCTTGCAATGAGAATGCAGAAACTGCTGGTAGTTCCGGGATCATGACTATTTCTGCAGATAAAAAAAGCATAGATTTAGTCAACATGAAACCACAATCACCTAAGAAGGTAAATCAAATCAAACTAATTCGAGTTCAGGGTATAGAAGTGGACTTTGACGTTCCTTTTTTCTGGGTGGTTAACAACCTGAAGAATCCTGAATATTTTCTTCACATTTGTGTATATATAGTGCCAGCTTTGAACCCTGCCTGATTCATACTTAGCTCAGCCATTACTACATTTAGATTAATTTTCTTTTAGTTCTTTTGAAATAAACTAATCCGTGTAGATATGTTTACCAAATATGTAATTATTATTGGTCTTATTTAACCTTCGTAAGGTTCAGACATAAGATTCACACAGTTATTTATGTTCTGTTTCCATGTGATTAAACTTGCTACTTATGTTTCCACGTAGAAGAGCATTTCCTGATATCAGGCTTTATTTGCTTAAGAGCTGGGGTGAAATCCACTTTATATTATAGCTTGTAGAAATTAACAGTGAATACAATAAAAAGTTGCTACCTCCGAACTACAAGGCTTAGTCATATTGACTTGAATCTCATGAATTTACTTGTGAATGTAATACTAAATAAGCAGGCCAACTTATAGGTTTTCTGAGGAAGAAAATTGTACCAGTTGAATGAGGCAAAAGGATTGTAGCAGCCATAGTTGCAGAATAAAGTGATAAGATTTGATAGTTATATTAGCAATTGAACTAAGAAATATTTATTTGGCTAGTTGGGTGCCAAATATTCTTTAACTAAGAAGAAAGATTTCATATATATATTAGCTGTGGCTTTGAATTGGGAATAAATGATATAGTTTTAATTCCATGCAATTTTGAGGAGACCAAAAAATGCTAAAGCTAATGGTGCAAACTCCATCTAGTTCTCTATCCAGAAAGATAAGAACAATCAGCGATGAATGGGTACTGGGCAGGCATTGTTGAGGTTACCTTTCCGAAATATTTGATAACATGTTTTCTGGAGAAATATTTATTCTTCAAAGAAGTTCCAGTTATAGCTATCAAAAGCTTTCTAAAATTCAACTTTGAAGAAGCATTTATTAGAGTTGGACCTAATGATGCGGTGCAGCAGTTCACTTTTTAATTGGAGTTTTTCATAGAATATTGACATGAGAGAAATTTTTTTTTTCTTTCTTGATGAATTTTAATTTTAAAATATGCTGGTCATTATTACTACCAGTATCATGGCTTGAGTTACACCAATTCTCTTTAATATGATTGAAGAAATCATTAAGAGACCAGTAGTTATTAAAATAGAGTGGAAGACTAAAATGCAGAAAATGTAAGTTAGAAGTTCCTCATTTTAAATAGAGAATGTGATCAACAATGATAAAATTAATCTTAAATAGAAGAATAGGATTGTAGCAGCATATCACACTCCCTACTTCGTTAAAAATTATCTCCAACATTTGTTCCTTTTCTTACATAAAGTACCTAGTGTAGAAAAGAAGGAACACAATTACATTCACTAATTTAATAAACATCTACAACTCTTTACTTGCAATAGTAAAATATAAATTTTAAAAGATAGTGGAACAACTTAAGTATATATGAACTCTACAACATTTACTTCAACAATCAATGCTACACAGGAAGGATTTAAATTCTATCATTATTCCTGCAAAATAAAAATAATAAAGTTTTTAATAGTAATAATAACAATTTTATACTACCTACATTTCAATAATAATAATTTTTCAAAACAGTTATATAATTGCATAAAAGAATAAATAGTAGAAGATGTTACTTTCTAGAATTATATAATTGTATTGCAATATTATTTCTAAGCTCAGCAATCTCTTGTGCACCTTCCCTATCAATCAATTTTGGATCTATGTTCATACTAAAATTATGATCATCATGTGCTCCAACTCGATAGTCATATGCTTCTGAACTAACAAAAGTTTCATCAACATCACAGGTCTCAAACTCCAGATCACTATATGATGGATGATGGATGCCTCTGTATGTAGTTATGTAATATCATTGTTGCAACAAAATAAGACATTTTTTAAAAGAGTGGTTCAACATGTCTCTAAGTATTCTCCATTTCTTTCATACACTAAATACAAGTTTTATAATACTTCGAAGTGATGAGTGTGTTCTATTAAATATCTCATAATAATCCCGTAATAGACGATTGTCACGTGCAAAAGTTGGTATATGATATCTTGTTTATGGATAAGGCTTCAAAAACTCCTGTTGCAAGGGGTAGCCAATATCAGTAAAGTAAAATTTGTCTGTAGAAACAAATATTAAATTATGCACAAAATATTAAGCAAATATTATAAAATAAATTATATTTTAAATTAAAAACTTAGAGACATGTTAGAAAATTGTATTTAGGATTCATCACAACACGTTAAAAAATACGAGTATCATATGCTGAGCCTTCCCATCTTGGTGCTAAGAATGTGAAGCTCACATTAAAATCTCATACAACCATTATAGTTTATGTTGGTAAATGGTGTCGTCCTATATAAGCAATTTGTTCTTCAACTGGGATGCGACCATCAACACGTGTGCCATCAATATCCCCAATAAAATTCTTAAAATATGACATGTAGTGTATATCATTTAGAATTTGCAGTGGAATGTCTTGAAATTACTTATTTATAGGAGTTATAATATCCATAGCTAAATGAACTAATGTTGCAAGATCAATTGAGAAATATCTACTTATAGTCTCTATGGAGTGTTGAAATTGTTCACATGTGTCTCTTATGGACTTATTATATGCCAAAATATATAAAGTTATTGCAAGAACTTTCCTACATGTTAGTTCTTTGTGATCCATGTAACTCATGATGTGAGTCAAGCATATGAAGTCCATAAAAATTTGTTGTAATGTTCTAAACATATTATGCAATCTTCTTCGGTGATTAGATAATAGCTTACATACCCATTTATCCCTAGTATGATTTGATGTCATACATGACCTCTTATCCAAGTACAAAGCGTGGTAATCATGGATCAAATATATTGATACTGCCAACAAATTATTAAATAGTAGGAGATTCATTTGCTCATTACTTTACAACACATACTCATCAGAGTCATCACTATAACTATCAGATGCATCCTCGAACATTCTCAAGCAACTACAACATAAACATTACACATTAATTTTTTTAAATAATAATATTTAATAAAAAAATCTTACAATATATAAAAGTAACCTAATATAAATAAGCACTGCATATACATGAAATGATGTATGAGTGTAAAATATGTAATTAAATCAGTTAGTAAAAGAATATTTTGCATTTGATGTTGTAATACATTGTATAATAAAATTTAATATCCTCTAATTTTTTCATATATAAATTTGAAGCTTACTATCTTCAATATTAATCTAATATAGTTATTATGATTGGCATCTATATTATCCATTGGTATAACTCATGTGAATGTTGTCTTCAGTAAAAATCAAAATGCTTTTGTACTCTTTTTACTCTCTAAAATAGATGGAGTTCAACAAAATTTATAAAGCATCTAGCTACTTTTATAACATAAAAAGTAGAATTGCATCACTTTCAAGGATTGGTTATAGAGGAACCATATATCTAGAGCCATAGTAAATATGGAACTTGCAATAGGATTCATTAAAGTAATCTTTAAGGAATCATTTGATCTCTTGAAGATTGAAGAAGGTTGGAATATTTTTTTTTTTTTTTTGTAAAATCTCTCAAAAGATCTTTCTAAAATCAAGAAGCTCTATTTGTAGGTACCTAAACAAGTTCAGACCTTCACCCCACCGATAGGTTTGCAAGTTTTGAAGGATAACTCAGAGGAAGGGGAGTAGAAGCCCAAGATGGAGCAACTAGTCCACCTATTATCAGAGCATCATTTTTGTGGATGGGGGCATCAAGACACTCATGCCTTTCACTTTGTGTGACTTTTACTTTGTCCCCTGCGAATTGAGAAATCAATAAAGAATAATTCCATGTACATCTTATCTCTTTGTGATGAAAATAATTTAGAGAACTCAAATGATCTACCTCTAAAAAAACATAATCCCAATAACAAACCCCCTAATCTTAATGAGCAAAATGATTTTGATCTATATCTCCTCTATGTTGACTTGGACTCTAATGTTGATCTACCTATCTTGAATCTTTAGGGTGGTTCTGTCAAGATAGAGTTAAAGTCTTCTAATTTTGAAGGTCAAGTAGACACCACTACAACCTCTTTATTAGAAGAGATAATAGAAGTTAACCTTTGTAGTGACAAAGTCTTACCTTATAGGATGTCACTCAAGATATAGAAAAATAGGTCATTTGTTCAAGTAAATGAATAGCTCCACCACAGAATGCTCCTTTACATGATATGCCTATGGACAACTAGCCCAAGGTTGACTACAACATGCTAACTCATCTCAAAAAGTTGCCAGCTAGGCTTAGTATATACAACACCATTATCTTATCCAAAGAGATAAGGAAGTCCCTAATCAAGGCCTTATTAGATTCAAAAATATGCTTAGCTTAATTGGCAGCTACATCTATAATAAAAGAAGAAGCCAAATACTTTAAAGAGGTTACAGGAGTCACATTTTAGATGAAGATCTACTCTTAGGAACTACATATCACAACCACCTTCTTTACATATCTGTAGAAAACTTCAAGCTCTCTAGAGTGTTTGTTGACTTGGGTGTATCGATTAACATAATGAGCCTACGAACTAGCATACTTGAGGATTGATATTAGTAGACTTAGCTTTCACAAAAATCCTGTAAGAAGGATGCAATGAGCAATGCAAGAGGGCCATAGGTTCAATCACTCTGCTGCTATATATTAAAGAATTCAAGAATGAGGCAAAATTCCACATCATATACTCATACCCATTCTTGAACTCCTTGTCAGAAAGGCCTTAGATTAATGAAAAATATAATGGTACTATCTTCATTACATCAGTGCATGAAGTTCATATGCAATGATATAGAGTATTGCATCAAGGGAGACATAAAGCCATTATCTGTACATGAGGTTAGGATTTATGAAGATGCAGTCTATTACCTCCCTAAGATGCTAGTTGTTTATTCTAGAGATGTTAAAAATAATATCAAATAAAAGAAATTAAGAAAAAAGAAAAAGAAGAAGAAAAGAGGAAGGAAAAAAAAGAGTTTACTACTAATTGGATTTAGTTTGGAATTAGGAAAATCTAAGGTCAACCAAACACCTCTATATAAGCCCACATTAGACCTCTAGTTTGAGAATCAAATACAAAAAAGACACATAAATTAAATTGATTAAAGTTGGATTACTTATTGTTAGGGAGCCTTAACATGATGTTGATCAATATATAAGTTTACTTTTTTTAGAGCTAGACACCACTGTTGAAAATGTTGGGTTTAATTGTTTATAAATTGTTTTTTTTTTTTTTTTTTGATAAAACTACTATTTTTTTACTTTTATTTATTATGATGCTTACTGAAACCAAACCATCATCAAATCACTATTTAGCAACTTTTGAATTTATTTATAGTAATAATATCATAAACTTAATAAAATAATAACTATTTGAGATAACATCTTTAATCTCAAAAAAAAAAAAAAAAATCTTTCAATATTGTCAATATTTTTATATATTTATAAATTTTGTATTTACTTTTTTGTAAAAGATTTTATTAGCCTATATAAATTTTTTTGAAATAAATTAAACAAAGTAATATTAAACATGCAAAATTTGTAGATAAAATTATATATATAAAAGAAAATTTAAGAAGGTGATTATGAAATAATTTATATTAATTATAAAAGAAATACCTCCAAGTTTAAGATTCTTCATGTAAGGGCTTATGCATTTAAAATTAAAAAAAAAATTAGATTCAATATTTATTTATTTATTTTTGAATTAGACATGCTTAAAATTCTATATTTAATGTTGATGATGTATTAATATTTCAAAAAAAAATGTTAGATCAAAATTTGAAGGCAAATTATATATAGATAGAGAGAGTAATCAAATATAGGTGGACATTCAGCTCAACATCTTAGAAGTGGGGAATATACTATCAAATAAAGCATCTACTAATAATAATGGAGGGCACAAGTTCTTAGCAAGGTGAAAGGATAAATCACCCAATGATGATACATAGTTTACAATAACTAATTCAGAAAAGATGTCAAATAATCTTGTGTCGTACTACTAGATTTTAACTCTTTAGAGAAGAGTGCTTTAAAGGCCAAGGAAAATGAGGTAGCAAAAAAAGTTTATAGAAAAACTATAAGGTGTTAAAGTAAGAAGAGATGTGGATTCATCACCAAAAGCATATTAAGGACCTTAAATTAGCTTTTTTTTTACTTAAAATTTAAGCTTTTAATATGTTATAATTTTATTATTATAAGATTATATATTTGTTTTACTTTAATGAACTTATGTGAAGAAAATTAAAGAAATAAATTTAAAGGAGCTTAAATTTAAGGCTGTCCAAGAGAAACTTGAATTATGTAGGTCAACCTTAGATCTAAAGGTTTTCATTTAAGTAGATCTAAAACTTAATATATGGAGTGTAATTTTAGTTGAAGAAGTTCGAGTGGTAGTGTTGTGACATTGGGTGAACAAGTCATTAAAAAAAGTGAGTGATTCAAATATCTAGGCTCTATTGTTCGAAATGATGGTGAAATAGATGGAGATGTTATTAACAGAATTCAAGTTGGATGGTTGAAGTGGAGGAATGCATCTGGCCTGTTGGGTGATAGAAAAGTATCACTTAAACTTAAGGGAAAATTTTATAAGATGGTGGCACGACCTGCAATGATTTATGGTGCAAAATGTTGGCCATCAAAAGAGAAGTATAAGACTAAGTTAAGTGTTGCAGAGATGAGGATGCTCAGGTGGATGAGTTGCTTTACTCTTAGAGATAAAATGCGAAATGAGTATGTTCGGGAAAAAGTTGGAGTAGCTCCAGTGGTAGATAAGATTAAAGAGAGTCGCCTTAGATGGTTTGGCCACATAAACCGTCGGCCGTCCGATGACCCGGTTAGGAGAGTAGATGCATTAGATTTGCCTTATGTTAAGAAAGGTAGAGGAAGACCTAAAAAGACTTGGTTAAGATGTATAAAAAATAACCTTAGTATACTTGAATTAAATGAGAATTTGAAACATAATAGGACACAATGGAGAAGAAGGATTCTTGTAGCTGACCCCACATAATGAGATAAAGGCTTGTTGTTGTTGTTGTTGTTGTTGTTGAATTTTGTTGCTTAATACTTCATCATTATCATAGGTTGCTGTAAATCTTCTTTTTAAACATGTGTGTAGCATTGCTCCATCATTAGAAATAGCTTTATCAGAAGTTTATCACCTCAAAAATTTTTAGGTAATCATCAAGACCATAGAGGAAGGTATATATTATCTTCTTATATAATGAAATATGTTAATTTAACATCGCATTGGATTTTGGTACACAAAATAAATTTCTTTTCATCATCTTTATAGCTATTATAATAAGCTTCAATTAGTTCTCCTTCTTACATTAGTCACTTTAGTTTTTTTGTAAGATCAAGCATTTGTGAGATGTAAGTGCCATTGAAGTATATTGTCATGACAGTATCCTACATTGCTTCCATAGTTGGAAATTTGATGTACTCACTAATCAACTTTGGTTCTAGAGAGTTGATTAGTCATCTCTTCACCACAACATTCTCGATTATCTTTTTATTGAAGTTAAGATCAATTATTAAGATTAGCATATTTATTAATACCAACTTATCTTTATCTGTGATATACATTTCCATAATTCAAACCAAAAAGTATAGTTGGTTTCATGCAACTTAATGTCAATTACTCTAAAATATGCATAATAATTTGTGATTTTCCTGATATGATGACCTTTGTCGTGGTTGGAATCTCTCCATATAAGATTTTTGTCAAGGGAAAAGCTTTGCCATTTATTTGTGAACTATTTAGTAGAGGCTACGTTCCCTCAACAATGCATTTGCATGTGTAGGTGTTAATGTTGGTAAATGCATGTTGTTTTTGTGTCAATGTGTGCAGGCACATGAGTATGCATATCAATGTGTTAGAATGATTATGTAGCATTGGATAGTTTCATGAGTGGAAAGTTCTATGGAAAAATATATGGCAAGGGAGGGGTTAGATTTGTTGGCTAATTTATGGGTAGAATAGATTTAAGCATAAGTGAGTTTTGAGTTTAAGAGTTTAAGAGTTTATGGGAAGAGATTGACATAATAGGTGGGGTGGATTCTTGAGGTAGACCTAGGGAATGCAGATTAGTTGAGTAGAGATTGACATGATATGTATGGTAGAAATGATGGGCAATAATCCACTTATGCAAGAGCACATGATTGTTTCAAGAAATAAAGAGTGAGTAGAGTATCATTCTCTTATGGATTGCATGAAAACTATTAAAATTGGGTTAACTAATATTTGAACATTAAAATTGGGGTGCTTATGCTAAATCAAAACTTACACTTAAATTTATCAAAAAGCTATCTAAATAATTAAGGAAAAAAATTATGAGGAGATTCAATATAGATATAACCTAATGGTTGGGGTTTACTTATGTTGATTTATGTCATTATGATTTTTAATTAAGAAGTTAATTTTATTAAAGTATGATCATGTTGGCTGCCAGCTTTTTCTTGAAAGCGCAGGATACTTATTTTCTTTGCACAACCTATCTACCTCTCAATAATAAATTTATTATAATAAAAATTCATCAGTGCCCTTTAGATCTTAATATGGACTATACAACTTCATCATAATTTTCTCTAACCTACAACCCATTATAGTGGTATTTGGTTCAAGATGAGCCCATTCTTCACCACTTAATTTTATATAGACCTCCTAAACTATTGATGGATGGAAAAATGATTAATAATCATAAAAGCATAGAACAAAATACATGGTAATAGAAGAAAAATAAAACTAAACTTTTATTAAAAACCAAAATCAACAACAAAATAACTACTACATCACAACTCTTAGGAGGAGAGTTTAGTTCATGGTGAAATAAAAGAAAGCCATACAAAACTCAAACATGAACATTATTATAATAAAAGTAAATGAAAATAAGAGAAAAAAGAAGAAGAAGAAGAAGAAGCATCTTCTTTGCCTTGTCTCTTTGGTCCCTTTATCTCTTATAATAGCTTTCACTAAGAAACTTGAATGTATCCACAAATTTCCTTCCTTAGAACCTTCCAAAAATTTTGAGAAAAGAGATAAAAAATAGCTAAGGAAGTTTCCAAATTTTCCTTCAAGATGCACTCAAATACGACTATATGAGATCTCCCCCACTTATGCAAGGTACCAGGCTCCCTCTCTTGCACATGTTTGGAATTTGGGTTTGGCGCTTAAGTGTTAGAATTTGGGTGCCTATGTACCAAAATTTAATCATCTAATTTGAGCATGGGAGCACCACTCATTCTATCTTGATCACCAATTTGGTTAAAGTCTGGCACCTAGGCATCGACTTCTTATTCTTATAGCTCCAGATGGGTGTTTGGGGGCCTGGTTATGGTGCCTAGGAACTTAAGTGTTGGATTGGATGAGAAGCACAAAATTAGCTCCATATTCCACCATTCACTCTTAAATCTTCTCTGGATGTCTTTCTATATGATTTTGTAAATTTACTCTTAAAATTTGCTCCAATTAATGTAGATCTACAAAATTTATAATTGAAGCCATCAGTGCCATAAAATTTTTAATTTTTTGCGAAAAATTTGTTATATAAATAATTTATTGTAGGAAAAAAATGTATAACTTTCATGCTATCAAATTCCCCTACACTTAGACCTTTGCTTATCATCAAACAAAACCTAAATGTATGACTGATGAAATATATAAAAATTTTCTTGAGCATTATAATGGAATTTCAAAGATTAAATAATGTAGAAAAAATTATTGCTTACCTGTTTAAAATGTGTTGACATTAAACCTTAATCAACTAATGCAAGTCATTAAAATTCACATATTCTTAAAATAATCTACTAATTTATACACTAACACATTAATTTGTTCTTAGTCATACAACCTTAATTCACATTTATTTGGGCATATACAATTTCTATAAAAGAAAGTTTATCACAATGTAAGAAGTTTTTTTAACAAGATCAACCCAGACATGCCCATGCCTTAAAAATTTTATTGCTTGGTATATACATTTAAATAAAATTTTGTAATTAATTAGATAGATAATGATGAGATTCTAAGTCTTCAGGAATAATGTTATATTTCTACTTTATGGATGTAGATTCATGCTCCATTTTTTCACTTTATTCATCCATGTAAAGTAGGGAAAAAATATCTAGTATATTCGAATACCCATCATGCCTTAGGGGTCCTTATTAGGTGATTAGGTCCATCATAGGATAGTGATTTCTATCTTTCGAGATAGTGCACTATTCTTTGATATCGTACCTGATCTCCTCAATAAGTACACTCTCAGATCTGTGCAGTGTCCCGCACATACACAAATAAAAAACAAACCCCACAATTGGTTAGAAATATCTATGCTTGTGAATCCGCCACGATGTGTTTAGGATAGGTGTAAAGAATCCAAGCGGCATCCTATCCTTTAGCAACACAACACCAACACAAACTACACATAACCACATAAAATAAATATATATATTTTTATCTCGGGCAATTTTGATGTGGTATAAAGCCCTTTATGGCACTCACTCATTAGCTGCTCTAGGTTGTGCTGACATGCTACCTTGTTAGTATGTCACCCCAGTAACCAACTTGAGTTTTTAACTTAAGCTGTGATGGGTTGATAATTTTATCATCAGATTGATGAAGAGGGGCTCTTTCACTGTGGCCTTTTCTTATAGCTTGTTGAGTGAGGAGAGTGTCAGCAATTCATCCATTTGTGTTGAGTTCGAATTTTTAGAACTGTATATGTCCTAGACTTCAAGAAGTAAAGGTTGATATTTTTCCAACTCAGTTGATCGAAGCTTCGAAGATTGGGAGTTCTTCTAACTTGATATCCAGAATTTGGCAAATCTGGGAGATAAAATTTTTTTAACATTTAAGGCTATCTTTTTATGCATAGAAATATATTCTTTTTATTCCTGTAAGAACGTGCAACTTAATAATAATAATAATTATAGATATATATAGGGATTTAAGTTTAAAGCTCGATGCCAACCTAAATTATAATATATCTGAGGATCTCGTCTTATGGCACGATTTCAACTTGGCTAAATATATAAAAATGTCCCCTGTCTTTCAAGAGAAATTCTAAAATACTTTGAAAAAGCTCTAAAATAATTCAAGAAAATATATCAATGTATGAGTTGATACATTTGATCTTAAAAGGGTTTTACAGAAATTTTTTTTCATCTTGAGTAAGTATATTTATTTAAGGATCTCGGTATGAAACACGATGTTGACCTAAATAGATATAATAAAAAAATACCTCATGTCTTGTAGGGGGATTTCTATTATACCTCGAGAATGTATTTATCATGTATAATATTTTTTCAGGTATCGACCATTAATTGATGACATTGGTCTTTCACCTTTTAAGTCAATGAGTTGATATGCCCCTCCTTGATACACTATTTCAATGACAAAATAGCCGACCCATTAGGCTCAAATTTATCACCAAACTTTTTATTAAGAATAATTGGTCTTCTCAATAACAAGACCAATTCCCCTTTCTGGAATGTTTGAGGCCACACCGCATGCTCAAAGACCCTGAATATCTTTGCTCGATAAACTTCCAGGTTTTGATGAGCTTGCAATCTAACTTTATCAAGCGTCAAGTTTCTCATTCTCAAACGAGCATTTTGATCTTCGATTAGGTTGTATTAGATCTATTCAAAGTGATGGCAACTCAACTTCTAGTAGAAGAACTGCTTCAATTCCAAATACTAATGAATATGGAGTGGCTTTTGTCGGCATCTTATAGGTGGTTCGATACGCTCTGAGTGCCTCTATTAGTTTAATATGTCATTCTCTCTTATTTTTAGTAAGGATCTTTTTGAGCAGTTTGACTAATGTCTTATACACCAAACCATTTGCTCTTGGATTATATATTGAAGAGTATCACCAATCAATTTTGTGTAGGTCGATGAATCAATAAATTTTTATATTTTTGAAAACTATACCATTATCAAAAATTATTTGATGCAACACTCCAAATCTATATACCACATTATGCGTAAAGAAGTTAATCACTTGATCAGGCTTCAGCCCACTTAGAGAAATAATTAGTCACTGCTAGGATAAAGCGAGTTCATGACGGTGGAATTGTGGTCTTTACATATGTACCCCAACACATTCGAATGGCTAGGATGCTATTGTTGTTGGGTGTAGTAGATTTGGAGGTTGATAGATTATATTTCTATGTACTTGACATTCATGACACCTGATTGATATAGTCTCATCATAGATGGCCAATAATAGCCCATCCTTTTAATCTTTCTTATCTTGGGACTGTACACACCACGAGCCCTTCATGAACTTCAACCATCACTTTGGTACCTTCATCTGTATTTAATCATCATAGGCACATTTTTTCATAGGAACTACAATATAAAGTGTTATTGATGAAAGCATATCACAATATTCTCTTCTCAATTTGAGTTGTTTGTGATTTATTACTTGGTAATTTGTCTTCTTTAAAATAGTCGATGAAGGTTACCTCCAATTATATGGCTCTTCTACAATAAAGGCTTCACACTTCTTTTCTGTGGTAATATCATGCTTAATTATTCTTGTTATAACTCCTTGTTATTTTTGGGGAGTGTGAGGAGTAACCTAAGTCACATCCTGCTATGTCGATTTTGATAACCCCTCTACCTGCGGGTATTGATACTTTGTTGGCTCTAGAACTCGTTGAGTAAAATCTCAATCATGACATAATCACCATTCATACTTGTCATCTCCTTAGTTAATTTGGCTAAGCAATCTATTTTGCTATTTTTGGATCGAGAGACTCGAGTTAATGTGATATTTGGTATTTGCTTCATAAGCTTGAGAACTCGCTTGTGATAGAAAGCTAACTCAAGCTTGTTGATTTTATAGATGCTAAGTACTTGATTTATAATAAGTTGAGAATCATTGAAAATATGTATGTTTTAAATGCATATGAAAATATCTTCTTCAATATCTACCACTAATACTTCATACTCAGCTTCATTATTAGTTCTTGGCTCGATCAACCCATATGATCATCTTATTATCCCTCCTTCTGGTGTTATGTAGACGATGTTGATTCCTACTCTTTCCCTTGAGAAATTTAGAGGTTAAACTTGTTTGATCGATGAGGCTCCATCAAAGTATATTTCTCAAATTTTTGATTTTTCTCTATCATGAATGCGCATAATTTGCTCATTGGGCAAATCGTCATTAAGAGAAGAGTCCACGAGGATGGGATATGCGGCAATATGCTAAGACTTGTCCCTTCGCTTTTACGTGAAATATATGTGATATTAAATTATAAAAGTATCACGCGCCCATCTTGTCGACTTTGCGTTGATATTATCAAGTACTTTTAGCTCGATCCTTGAGATGAGAGTAATCTTATGAAATAACATATAGTGGCAGAGCTTTTGGACTATAAAGATCAATGTCAAACAGTGCTTCTCTATCGGAGAGTATCTCATTTCTGCTCCAATTAATCTTTGATTGATATAATAAAGAGCATTATCTTTACTTTTTACATTGTGTTGTGTCAATAATGCTCCAAGGGACTCTTTTAATGCAGTTGTGTATAGAATGAGGGGTTTCCTAGGAATATGTGCTAGAAGGATTGGTGGATTTAACATGTACCTTTTAATGCTATTAAAGGCTTCTTGACACTCTTTATCCCATTTAAATGGAGCATCCTTCTTCATCAACTTTGCAAATAGTTGACAGTGTCATGATAAGTTTGATATAAATCGACGGATGAATGTGAGTTATTCTTGTAAAGAACGGAGCTGACGCAAACTCTTCGGTGGAGGCATCCACACAATTGCCTTGATTTTAGCAAGACCAATTTCAATTCTTCTGTGATGTACAATGTACCCGAGGAATTTTTCAGAGGAAATCCCGAATGCATATTTTGGAGGATTCATCTTGTGATCATATTTTCTAATTCTCTCCAATATAATTCTCAAGTCTTCTAAGTCATTTTAACGATTTAAGCTCTTCACCATCAAATCGTCAACACAACATTCCACTTTCTGGTGAATCAACTCATCAAAAATATGCGTCATGGCTTTTTGGTATAGCTCCAACATTTTGCAATTCAAAGGGCATGACTATGTAGTAATAAATGCCAATAGGTATTCTGAACGATGTATATCTTTCATCTTCAAGTGTCATCTTGATTTTATTATATCCCGATGATCCATCTATGAATGAGAACATATCATAATTGGAAGTATTGTCCACTAGTAGTTTTGATATTGGAAGCGGGAAGTCATCTTTTGGGCACATCTTATTTAGGTCCCGTAAGTCAACATGGATTTGACCGTTCTTCTTCCTAATATAATGTTGGCTATCCAATCGCATACTTCTCCTCCCGGATGAGCCTACTTCAATCAACTTCTTAGTTTTTGCAATTACCTGTTCGTCAATCTCTAATCTCATTCACCTAGGAGCTTACTTAACGGATATCGCATCTGGTTTAATGGCAAGTTTATGAAATGCTACATCAGGGGATAAGCCTAGCATTTTAGAATATGTCCAGGCAAAGTAATCCTTGAATTTACAAAGTAGCATTTTTAGCTCTTGAACTTTTTCATCAGGTAGAATGGCACTGATGGAAGTTGGATGGGGATCATCCTCAGCTCTTAGGTTGATTTCTTTGAGTTCATCCATAGTAGTGTTTATCCACCATCTTCGAGTTCTTGCACAGTAGCTTCTACTTCATTATTTGTAAGAAGATTTTCATGGAGATCATCTTTTTTGTCACTATTAGTTTTGATCTCAGCTTCTATTATATTATAATAAAAATTATTTTGACGAGATTTGTGGATGAACCCAAGACCTTTAGTGATAAAATTATCACTTCTTTGTGATGCTTGAGGACTTCTTTGGCTCCACATCTTGTTAAAGATTTGAGTTTTATGCTTAGTAGTTCTAATATGAATTCCAAGCTTATGCATCATTCTTATTTTTATGGATAGTATATTGATATTCTTGTTGGCACTATCTGATCAAAATTTTTATGTTGAGTAGGTCGATCAAAATTGTGAGGCTAAGACTCTTTAAATTTATAAAATTGAGTTCTTATTCCACCACTCTCACTCATCAGTAACACATAGAATATTATCAATTCTTCAATATTATGAACCTCCAGTGGAGTGATTTCTTTGAAGTACTATTGAGGGATGGGCATAACTTTGAGGGAGTCATCTGACACTGCCAAATGAGCTATCTTTCTTGTGACCATCGAACTCTATTTTCATAAGTAGATTCAAAATTATAGTTTGAATCGATCACACTATTTCATACTTTGTCTTTCTTGAAAGATTATAAGTTTCCTTAGGTTTTGAGAATATTTTCTTCTTCCTCTGTCACTTCATGAGGCGATCTTCTTGATTTAATTGTAGAATCAAGTATTTTAGGGAGAGTGCATTACCTTCTTTCTTCCTTTTTTACTTACGCTCTTTACCTTATGAAGTTGCTTTTAGTTCACAGTGGATGCTACCACTTCAAGAGGCTATGCTGGCTTAAACTCTTTAGAGATAAAATATTTTGCATTTTCAGAAATCTTTGTTTCATGGACGGAGAATGGTTTTAAGCTGCCAAGAATTCTGAACTCTTCTTCATCTTTTAAATACTTCATACACTGATGCATAGTTAATGGGACCATGCCATACTTATGTAGCCATGGCCGACCTAAGAGAGCTCTAAATGATGTTTCAACATCGATTACATGAAACTTAGCTTCTGTATACAAATCTTGAAACTTGGAGAATAAAAGAACACAAGGTTTTGTCCTTTCTCATTAAAACCATGAACCATCAACTTATCTCTCCCAAGATGTTGGATGAAGTGATAATCTTCTTAATACCTTTAGACTCATAAGATTGATAGAAGAACCTAGATCAATCAATATTCGATTGATCGAGATGCCATCACTCTCTGCGGTAACATATAGAGGATGGTTGTGATCTGTTGTTCCCAACATAAAATCTTCTTCAGAAAATGTGATTACTGGAAAATCTTGAGTTTGCAATGATTCAATCATGCATCTTTCAAAATATTAAGCTTCATAATTCTTCAAATCTTTGAAGCCTGTATCAAAGTTTCCCGAAGGTTTTTTAACATTAAGAGAGCCTCGTATACACTCAATTATGCAGGGATCTTTCTCACATGTGATAGAATATTATAATCAATCTTTTCATTTGATTTAGGCTTTAGTTTAGAGTTTTTGGGAATGATATCTTTGTTGAATTTAATTTATTTGTTTTGTCTTTGCATTTCCTTCTTTGATGAAGGTGGTAAGACTTTACCACTTCTCAATTGAACTTGAATCACCTTATCTTGCTTCGATTTCTTTGAAAGTAGTTTCTCAAATTCACTTCTTATTCAAGATGATTGACCAAAAGACTCACTTTTCAACTTCATACATTGATGATATCGATGAGTCGACTCTTTTCGAGGAAAAAATAAATCTTCATCGAATTGTTATCTTCTTGTTGAGTCATTAAACAAAATTCAGATGCTAACTCTTCAAGCTCTTCTTACTTTCTAGATAAAAATTTTGATGGGTTGGTCTGTCTGACTACCCTTATCATTTTGGAGTAACTGATGCTGAAGAACATCTAATATCACATAAATGATTCGGCATGTCTCTACTAGACAAGATTCACCATTATCTTTTTCATCCGATTCAACAATACGAAGTTTAGGCATAAAGTCTGCAAACTTAAATAGTTCTCTTGCTGGCTAGTGATACTCTTCTAAATTATTAATAATCTTTTGAGTTGTAGTTCTCTTCTTGATCTTCTTTTTCTTAGCAAGCTTCTTTAATTTACGAGGTCTGCGTCTAGTAGACTACTCCTCGTGCTGTGATGAAGTATCCTTATCAGAATGTCACTGAGAAGCCTAAATACTTGGTTTAGACATCTCTTTTAAGTCCAATATATGTTCAAGTGGTGATTTCCACTTAACACTAGAGACACTTCAATATTTTCATGGTCTTCTTAGAGTTTCATTCTTTAGTCTAAATTAATTTTTCTTTCTTTTCATCTTTAATGGATGATACAGAAGAGGACATAATCATCCTTGTAGACTCTCTTTTCGGGTTGACTAGAATACTGTTAGATAATGTAAATTCACCTTATCGATACTTCCTTTCTAGCCAATCTTTGAAGACATAACAATCTTCAATAGGATGACTGACCACCCGATGATAGTTTGGATTCTTGATTTGATCGACTTCTTCGAGCCTTTTAATTTCTAGTAATTATAGACCAACTTTGACTTGTCAAATAATTTAGCCACCGTCCCTTCTAAAGGAATATTCTTTGTTAATCTTTCTCTTTAAAAGATGGTCACATTCTCTCATCATCTCTTGTTGCTTATTTTGGATACTCATACCACATGAAAAGTCTAGGTTTATCATTACTTTCCAACACCAATTTTGGCTATGGATTAGAATGGACAAGCTCTTTCCCTTATCATCATTGTACATTAGCTATTTTTCTTTATCCATATTATATATTACCCATTTTTCACCATTTGAGCTATAGGAAGCATCATGAGTTTCGTTTCTTCTTGAGTTTTAAGGTTTGTTTCTCTTTACCTTATCTGTATAGATTCCGGACTTAGGCGATTCGACTTCAAACCTATCAAGCAAGTCTTGGAGCATTGTAATTGATGTCATATATAAAAAAGGTGACATTTTATCATCCATATTGCCCATTAGCAATTGGATCGTTCTTCTTCAATTGTTGTTGAGTTCATACTTAGGTTACACAATGACTTATGAATTTTGTCAGACTCATCTTTTCTCCTTTTCGTAAGGAAATGATTTATTTTCTTTGCATTGGTGAACCTTTTCACCAAATATTATTTCTAACTCAGTAAAGGTTTTAACTGAATCATTCGATAATTCTACATACCACTCAAAAGTAGCTGAGGTTAGGTTGCTGACGAACTAATAGAAAAGTAGTGCATCATTCCCTCTTGTGTTACCACAAGTAGCCTAAAATTAGGCCAGATGTTGCTTTGGGTTAATAAGCCTACTGAAAGTATTAAATTTTAGCACTGAGTAACCTTTCAGGTACGACACTTGATCATATTTAGCTGGGTAAAGGTGACCCTTACTAACCAACTTTTTAGCTTGCTTTGAAGCTATAACTGCCTTTATCTTTTTATTGATTATTATTTTTAATTGAGCAACTATTATTGTCCCAAGTGTGCTAGCTATATTTTGAATTATTGGCTGAAGAGATAGTTGGTCAACTTCATTCCTTTAGGTAGCATGTCTTGTAGGAGCTTGAAGCTTAGCGTGGTATAGAAGTTGTATTATTAGCTACCTATTGATTAGCAGACAAAATAGGTGCTATAGTTGATGTGATAATCTTCTATAACATATCTATCATGATATTCATTTGTACCATCGTATCATTCATCTTGGTACCAAGCCATGCAATTTTCTTATATTTGACTTCCATTTGATTTTGACATTTGTCTTTGCTCTCTAGTAGCGTCGACATCAACAACTACAGGCTCTTCTTTTTCCTCTATTTCTTGTTGTTGTTCTACTCCTTTCTCATCTTCAGGGGAAGAACTTGATTGTTCTTCTCCTTGTGCATTTGTAAGGAAAGTTGTTGCTTAGGCTGAACAATGACACTGATTATAAAAGCATACCGGTATCATTTCCTAGTTCAACCATATAAGCGACTTTGACATGATGATCTCTTTCTTATATTGATCTTCTTCTTCTTCCTCTTTAGGAGAGATTGAAGATTCATCTTCTATTTGCTTTTATGAAGACTCTTCTTCATAAATATCAAATTCAAGTTCAGGTTCCCTAGATCCATGTTGTTGTTGATGGTGCTGAGCAGAAAGCTCATCTATATCTTTGATCATATAGACGACTTCCACTTTCATAGTGTCCTCTTCATTATCTTCTTCTTGCACATGAACTTTCGATGTTTCCGTGGATCTCGGTTCAATGTACGGAACAAACACGCCTTCCATTAAAAATGCGATTAAAGTAAACCATCTCTAATGGGGTGGATCATCGATGATGGGATCTCATAGAGATTCTCCGTGTTGACCATCATGTCTTTCATCGGATATCCCTTTTTTGGTATCTACATCGATGAGTTATTTTTTAGGCGGATTTCTAAGTATATGTATCGATGTCCTCTTTCTTTCTTGAGTTTCATTCGGGTCTTGGTCTCCATACTTACTTATTCTTTTGCGGACCTTTGTGATTCTTGGACACATGTCAGTGTCATGCTCCGATGCTCACCGCGCGAAGCATACTTGGCTCGATGACTAGTTACCATAAGAGATGGCAACCTCCTTGGCATGGCTTTAGTATTTTCAATTATCATAGGCCTTTGAAATTTTTTTTTCATCAAGCCTCTTTCCTTGGCTACTTTAAGAACTTTATGTATTCTAGAGGACAGTGTTTCAGGCTGTCTCCTCTGTGGTGCTGGAGCTTGACATTGATGAGTCCAGAAAGACTACTTCACCTCACTAGTAGAGCTATTTCTTTTTACCCATTTTAGATGATCAAAATTGTTATAGGTAGGAATACTACTTGGCGATGTATTGTTGTTGTTCACTAGGTGGTTTGAATGGGATACATTGAGCCCTCAACTTTCTTTTCTTCTCTACCTTCGGTTAATTTACTTCGATTAGGAAGCTTTATGTTCATGCTTTCCGTGTATGAAATGTTTAATCGAAGAAATTATACCATGAGGCATTAAAGACACAGTTTGCCCACGGACGATTCTTTTCATCACCGGGGTTTCAGATTAACCTAGTCTATTAAAAACTGAAATTCTCTGTCGGGAATAGTCATGATCTTGAATTCAAAGACAAATCATTAACATGATTAAGGGCAATGATTTAAGATTACATCTATCGCTATATACATATTTAGAATAGAACATGTTTTTGAAAATCGGATAAGATCATCTACTTTGACCGTTCAATCATGAATCGTCTTTTGGTATTGGATTCAAGCTCAAAATCGTCTCATAGAATCGCTAGAACGGGAGTTGAACCAGTGAACAGATCAATTTTCAAGGAATCGGCTAGTTATAAAATTAATCAAAAATTTTTTTAAAAAAATTGGATGGATAAAAATAAGATATTTATAGTATAAATAAATAAAATAATTATATGGTTTATTATTAAAAAAAACAATTGTCCCCCCTTCCCATGTGACTAGCTTAGATCATTATGATAAAATAAATTTAAAATAAAATAAGATAAAAACAGATGCAACCCTACTTGAGGTTCAAAAGAAAATTAAGAATTATTTTATGAATTTTTTTATTGTGTGAAAACGAATGTATTACATTTAGAATGCAAGAGCTGCGAGAATTCTGATATTTGATTTTGAAGAATTTAGAATGTAATATAAAATTCAATTTGAATCCACTGAATTTAGAATTTGGTGATTTGTAAATACATTATTCAATATAAAGAGATATTCGTCATCAATAGCCGATAATCACTTGTAGCTTGCCGTCGACAACATCGCTAGCGTTGTTTATTATCATTCAACTATCACTATTCACTCACTATAACCATCCATCACTACTTACTATTGATATCAACCATCTCCTATCATAGTCAGTCATCGCCACCAATTGTCATCGTTCAAATCTAAGCTAATCTAATTTATATTCATTTGACTTTACCTAAAAGAAAAGGTAAAATCTATTTATAAAACAATCAACTAAATATCATAAAAGGAATCAAAATACATTTGATTTCTTCTTCACGCAACTAAATAACCCTTCAGTTAATTTTTTTAAAATTTATCGTGAATAGTAAATAGTAAATTTATATTTTAAATTTAGAATTTTAAAAATATAACTAACTTATTTACATAACGGGCACTAGACTTTTCATCTTTTGAGATAATTTGTAAAAAAAAAAAGTATTATAAATTATTTTGATAAATTGAATAAGTTTTTAAAAAATTATAACATTCCATTAGATATAGTCATGAGACTTGATTTATCCTCATAAGAAAATTAAATAAACAAATAAAAAATACAATGAAATAAAATTATGATAATCGATGAAAAATAAAACAAACTCACAAATGAACCTAACTTATGACTTTTTCTGATAATAGTTTTGATGACTTACTAATTATAGCCATAATTACTTAATTTGTATTAAAAAACAAAAGAAATTTATTGGTAATAACTAAATTCATCAATTTCTTGGTGATGTTTCCTTTTTTTATTTAAAAATTTGGTGAATTTACTATGATATTCAGTACTAATTAAGTAATTACAATAAGAATAAGTCTTCAAAACTATTAATAGAAAAAAGTCACACGTTAGGTCAATTTGCGGGGTTATTTTTTTTTATTTTTTTATCGATTATCATAATTTTTTTTACTAAATCTAATTGAATGGTTGTAATTATAGAAAATTATTCAATTTATTAGAATAATTTAAAATTTAATGAGAATTTTTCTCTACAATTATTTTCTATAAATTACTTCAGAAGGTGAAAGATTCACTGGCCTGTTAAGTTAAAAAATTAATTATATTTTAATATTTTTAAATTTAAACTATAAATTTATTACTTACCATTCATCACATATTTCTAAACAAATTATCTTAAGAGAGTTATTTAGTTGACCGGAAAAAGAATATAATATATTTAGATTCTTTTTTAAGTATTTGAATGATTACAGAATAAATAGACTTCATTTTTCTTGTTATTTGATAAAGTTAAAAAAAATAAAATAGATTGTGGTGACGAATTGTTGGTGTTCGTAGTGAGCGATCCTTTGTAATAGTGGTGACAACGGTGGAGGAGAAGATCTTCATTTTTCTTAAGTTGTGGTTATTTAATACATGCATGCATATATATTGTGAGATTTCTGAGAATATCTTCTCGCTTGGGTTATCATTCACGCCTCACATAAACCCATATGTACTAAGGGAAGTTCAACATTGAAACCTCCTCAAAGTGTTGAACAACCTAAGAGTTCTTAGATACTATAACAACAGTGGAAAGAAAACAAAAAAGAGAGAAGAGAGAGAGAGAGAGAGAGAGAGAGAGAGAGAGAGAGAGAGAGAGAGAGAGAGAGAGACTGAGGGAGAGGAAAATAGTTCAGATTTAATTAGGGATTGCCGCAAATCAACGAGGCTAACTAAATTGTATTGCAAAGCTTTGCTTTCAAGTCAAATCAAAATCTATAGAGTATAGCCTACTTTTATGTAAGAGTTGAAACATCATATTTTATTGCTACATGACTTCATAAAATGGCCAGCTTATTATATGCTATTTTTTTATTTTAACTCATTCTTGATCCTCTTTTTTGGTTTTCCACCAATCGTTATGTTAACTATGTTGAACTCAACCATTTTTTTTTCACTTGTTGGTGACCTTTTGTTGAAGGACTCTCTTTTATTAAATGTCTTTCCTTCGAGTAATAAATCTCATAATCTTAAATCATTGAGTTAATTCATGTTAATGATATGTCTTTGAATTCAAGATCATGACTGGTTTAAGGAAAGAAAGATTTAAATTTCTTCTTGGCAGCAATTAATAAACTTTGTTCAAATATGAGGAATATAATTTTGTCTTAATTCATTTACATTATAAGTACTTGCCGTGAAAAATAAATCTTCTTATAATGTTAACAACTTCAAAAGTGCATCAAATAAAGTTGTTAACATCATCAACATGCCTCTAATGTTCAGACCCTCATGCGCTGAATAAAAACTTTTTTTATACACCGCCTAAGAATTACTTTAAAAAATTTTTAAATTTTTATTGTGATAGGTAAAAAAGAACAAATCTAATAAAGCAATGACACGAGTTGACAAACTAGAAAAAAAAGATAAATAGTACATATTAACAAAAAATCAATTGTAAGGCACATAAGAACAAGATTCATACCATTTTCGAACAAGAAAAATAGAAGATTTGTTCTTAGAGAGTTTGTGGAATGATATGGAACTCTAAGAACAAATCTTCTATTTTGTTCAAAATGGTATGAATCTTGTTCTTATGTGCCTTACAATTGATTTTTTTGTTAATATGTACTATTTATCTTTTTTTTTCTAGTTTGTCAACTCGTGTCATTGCTTTATTAGATTTGTTATTTTTTACCTATCACAATAAAAATTTAAATATTTTTTAAAGTGATTCTTAGGCGGTGTATAAAAAAAGTTTTTATTCAGCGCATGAGGATCTGAACATTAGAGGCATGTTGATGATATTAACAACTTTATTTGATTTAGTAACCATCCGGTATTAATTCTTTGGATTCTGAAAGGAGCATGGTTTTGAGTGTTACATCTCAAGGTAGGTAAATTTTTATAGAATAAATGTATTATTATTTAATATGAGTGTTAATTTTTTTATCATTTATGCTTGTTGTATGTTCCTTGGATATTATTACACAATTTTATATATTTTTAATGTTCATGTTTAAGTGTATTAGTAATTGTTGCATAAATTTCTTAATTTTAAATGGTCGTATAGCATGACTTACTTCTCATGCACATTTTTTGATGTTAAATACATTTTTTCATGCAAATCATTTCCTATTTTTATATCAATTTTTCATATTACTCGTTAAATATTTGAATGACATTTATTCATGACATACGTAATGTCTATGCCAATAGAACTCTTTTGCGATGTGATTGATTAATCTTTCCAAGGAGTCAACAAAGCACTGACTTTTAGAGTCATTGGGCTCCACTACTTAGGTAAAAATCTTCATTTTGATTAGGATATCTTGGTATATCAACTATATAAATATATGAATATAAAAGGTATTATCATAAATGGATGCTAAAGATATATACGAAAACACATGATATGTTTGCATTAATTAAAAAATTTCATATAAGCGTTCATGAAACATACACCATTTTGGAAATTATTATAGAACCTTATCATTCACTCAATGCAATATTATTCAAACATGATATTATAAAGACATTTGTTATACTTAAATTACATCATATATTATACCTCATTTATTACTCATATTACATGCCATATACCTTACCATTTATGCTTTAATAAATAGATATTATTATTTTTAGTTTATATGTCAAAATACATTTGTGGTTAGTTTTTCGTTTAGTTGATCCTACCAGATTGATTTGCAGACCATCACAAGAGCATTTTTTTAGTATTGGTTATTTCATTGGTTTAGCATTTATGTTTAAGTTGTAATTTGTTGTTTATTCTTTTATTGGTGTTTAGGTAGTTTTTGCTTCATGTAACAGACAACACATAGTGGGATAAAAGCTTATTGTTGTATTTGATGTTTTTATTTTTGGTTGACTTCTTTTTAATTTTTGTTTATATAATGAAATTTTATTTCTTATATTTATGATTTTATATTTCTTTCTCTTGCATATTTTTATGTGATTTTTTTTTTTTTGAATACAAAAATGTATTATTTGATCTTTAGTCTTGAGGTTTATCCCATGAGTTGATTAAATCCCATCATATTTTGTATTATTGAGATGCATCATTGTTCAAACTTGGGTTGTTATAGTTTGGCTCCTTGCATGAAATTTTGAGTACGATAATTGCCATGTATGGTGATTATGGCAAGTTAGTGGGTTTTCTTGTTTTAGTTGATTTATATGATTGGTTAGTCTATCATGCATTGATTATTGCAAGAGTAGTTAGGGATGTCACCCCTTGGAGGATTCAATGCATCTATCAATCTAATGATCTTCTTAAGTGTGTCATCTGTTAGGCATTTTCTTCATTTAGTCTTCTCTTTTGCACGACTTAATGTTATAACACTATCAAAATATGTTAAGCTATGCGCATCAAAAGAGCCTCATATGAAGGAATTGGCCCTAAAAAGATGATTGGATTTATATTTTTCTTAATAATTAGAGGAAATGTGCCTAAATTCAAAGATGTAACCTAATGCTTGGTGACACCACAAGCACCTAATTACATGGAATGTGAATCGTGAAGGTTTGTGATAAGAGTTATACCCTTTGATATGGTATGCCTTGTAATTTTAAAGTCATTTTGGCAAGTCTCTATGTAGTGCAAGATATGTTGGATGATAGTGAGGGAAAATAGATCTTATGATCTCACCTTCTTAGTAAGACAACCTAAATGCATGAGGGCCATTCATGTAATACATGGATGCAATGTAACTCTAGATTTGCATGCTGACATAACCCAAGGCTATTTAATATGTATATGCATTGTTTAGGCTCTTGTTGGCTAAGTCCAATGTGTGCAATTTGGGATGTATAGATAAATAACCCCAATTGGTCCAAGTTGGCTTGACCAAGTCACTTAACCCAAAGTGACCTAAAAGGGGTAATTAAGTCAAACTCCAATTAAACTCTCATTGGATTAAATAAAGCCATCTAATCTTTTCATTGATGATTGTATGTCATTATTGAATACCTCACTACAATCAATTGAACCTAATTAAGCTAATTTGATTATTTGACTAAAGTTTACCTAATTTGACCTAAAGGGTCAAATTGAACTAAATCAAATCTTAGACCAAATTGATTGAAACTAATGCTTCCAATCAATCACTAATTTAATATTAAACATGATCCAACATTCAATTGGACCCAATTTGGTCAATCTAATCCAATTAGCCTACTTAGCTTAATTTGACTTAAATTTTCAAATTGAATCAACTCACTCCATAATCCAAATCAATTTAAATCAACTCTTTCAATCAATCACCAATGATCAATTGAATATAGATTTAACTTATGCTTAAGCCAATTTGGCCAATTTGGTCAAATTGGTCAACATAATTTGACCCAAATTGAACCATACGAGTCAAATTCAAATTTAACCCAAATTGAATCAATTAATTGCACTCATTTACTCCAAATGACCAATTGAACTCACCCAAGTCATCACTTTTACCCAATTTGGTCAAAATAGTCAACTTAGCCCAACTTGACCCATTTAACCTATATGAGTCAAATTGAGCCAAACCCAATCAAATCAAACTCAAACCCAACCAAATTTGGCATGACTCATCCTTAGGTCACCATGGACCTGCCCAAGTGGGTCCAACCTATGGTGAACCAAGTTTAGGTCAAACCCATAGAACCAAGCCACCTAAATGGGATAAAATTCCCATTTGAGTGGGTTATTCACCATTATCCTATGGCAACCACCTTTGGCTCTTCTTGGACAAAGGACCACTAACCCAACCTAACCCAAAGTTGTTGGGCTCAGCTTTAGGCCAAGAGAGGGTGTGTTCACCCATGGGCCACTATTGGTCCACCTAAGGGACAGTGTACATCTCATGCCAGCCCACTACACTCCCTCAGCTTCTTATCTTGAGCCTCCTCAGCAGTCAACTGTCATCTCAAGGCCACCTACCCCGGCTAGACGATTGCCAAAGGCTGATCTAATTTAGTGATCCTCAAGACTCAGATGATCTTTGGGACTATTCTGGCAGTTCCTCTCAATATGACCTCTTTCACCACAGCGATAGCACTTATTTTTCCAGTCCCCTGCTTTGCAATCCCTAGCCCAGTGTCCATCGAGCAATTGAAGCGGCCCGGGAAGCGGCGCACCCTGCGAGATATTCGCGAGCCTCCAGACCCGGACCCTACATAAGGGGTCAACCACATGAATTTCAAAGTTGAGAGCAAATGCCACAAAGAAAGGGATTAAACCAACAAACCTTCATAGATGTTACATGAAATGCTACAAAACAAAGGATTATCTGAGAGAATATTACGTGTCGGACATCTAATCACGTAAACACGTGACAAACAGAAATTTCTGATGCAAGTGATTGGTGCCAAGATGCGTGACACCACACATAATATTATTTCGACAATGTGACAACAAATCGAGGATCTCACTTGTTAAATGCATATGGTTCTATGCTTACCCCTCGGGCGAATTCAACAATAATGCGACCTCCATAAAATTCTCGTCCATCCAGATTATACCTCAGCAGTCAACTACATGATAGATCATTAAAGCATAACGCATGTGCATTTCATGCAATCCCCTTCAAAATCAAGGCATACTAGAACATGAGACAACTTGTACATTCCCATATTTTTGCATGATATAGTCCATGATAAATGGGTACACAACAAAGAAGAACTGCATAGTTATCAGCACTTAGGATAATATCCACAACTAAGGTTTTAATATTTGATTTCTTTTATTGTATATAGATGGCCCATGAATATAACGATTAGATAAGCAATTATGAAATATAATGCAGCCGAATATCAATCCCTCAGCAGACCCCCCAGAAGATTGCATCTCAAATAATAAATTGTAGAGGAAGGGTCATTTAATTAACTGAAATGTATGAGAGTATTAAAATATCTCCATTCCAAAAAGCATGTCTCCATGTAAATATCAAACACGTTAAGAGAAAAGGGAAAATTTCAATTCAAGAACACGCGGAACTTCTATTATTCTCAAATTCATTTAAAATTCCCTAAACTCAGCTGACATGAGCCAGAATAGAGTAAAAATATACCCATATAACAAACAGAACACAACACGAACTCACCTGAACCACGCTAAAAAGCCAATCTGAAAAGGGAAAATTTCAATTCAAGAGCAATCAGAACTTTTCTGATTTTCAAATACCTTGTAAATTTCTCTAAAGTAAACTGAATTGAGCCAGAGTAGAGTACCCCTACATCCTAAACAGCAAACAGAAAACTCGAAACTTCTATGGTTCAAATTAAATAAGAAGAAACTTCAATGATTCAGTTCTGAAAATGGAAGCAGAACTAATGGAAATTTTAACAGAAGACTGCATGTGTAGTCCACCCTTAACAGCAAACATAACAGTGGTGTTATGCTGCATTCTTTTGTGGACTATTATGCAAACAAAACACGCTAAAAATAGAAAATTTTCAATTCAAGAACACTTGAAACTTCTATGATTCAGCTCGCACAAACCGTCCATAAGGTTCATAAATATCACAACCAAAGTTGTTTACCTGTTCTGAGTAAGCTGGATGGGAGAAGCCCAATGAAGTTTTGTTTCTGTACAACTTATGTCGGATTCAGCCAGCACAAACGAGATCGAGTGCGGGTTGAAAAGAAAGAGCAAAGGCTTCGAAATCTACCTTGAACGAAAGATTGCTTGAGCGGTGCATGTTTTGGCCACTGGTGCGCTAGGGGAGCATCGCGCTTGAAGGGAAGGGCGGACGAGAAGTAGTAGGGAAGTTAAGGCATCGTGTAGATCATGGGAGTAAAGTGTTGGGCAAATTTGACATTTCGATTCCTGAAATCACAGAATGCACTGTGAAATTAGCTTTCCTAAACTGGATTAAAACGAAGTTTTCCTAAAACGCAGTTTAATAAAGTGCCCTATTCAAACAGTTAAAAAAAATCTCTTTTCATGAAATGAAAACCGCGCCACACCTAAAAAGTCTAACGGACCCTGAGTTATCATTGTTATCAAAGTTGAATCACATAACTTTATCTTTGTAAAGTGCTAAATTTAATTATTTAATAAAAATTTTAAGATACCAAGATAAATTATAGCACTGAATGTTTTCTCCGTTAGCCTACTATTATAAAGAACCGCTCACTACGAGCATCAACAATTCGCCACCATCCATCTTGATTTAAAAATCCGACAATCTATTTTATATTTTTTGACTATATCAAATAAGAAGAAAAATAAAATCTATTTATAATATAATCATTCAAATACTTAAAAAAGAATCCAAATATATTGTATTCTTTTTCCACGCAATTAAATAACTCTCTTAAGATAATTTATTTAGAAATATATGATGAATGGTAAGTAAAATTTATAGTTTAAATTTGAACCACTAAATATTTCATCTTTTTAGGTAATTTATAGAAAATAATTATAGAGAAAAATGCTCATTAAAATTTTAAATTATTCTAATAAATTGAATAATTTTCTATAATTACAACATTCTATTAGATTAGTCAAAAAAATAATGAAATAAATTTATGATAATCAATACAAAGTTTAAAAAAAAAACCCACAAATTGACCTAGCATGTGACTTTTTTCTATTAAAAGTTTTGAAGACTTACTAATTATTGTTGTAATTACTTAATTAGTATTATAATACTTTGAATATCATAGTAAATTCATCAAATTTTTAAATAAAAAAAAGGAAACGTTGCGATGAAATTGATGAATTTAGCTATTGCCATAAAATTTCTATTATTTTTTAATACTAATTAAGTAATTATGGCTATAGTTTGTAAGTCATCAAAACTATTATTAGAAAAGTCACAAATTAGGTTCATTTGTGAGTTTGTTTTATTTTTCATTGATTATCATAATTTTAATTCATTGTATTTTTTGTTTGTTTATTTAATTTTCTTATGACGATAAATCAAGTCTCATGACTATATCTAATGGAATGTTATACTTTTTTAAAAACTTATTCAATTTATCAAAATAATTTAAAATACTTCTCTACAATTATTTTTTATAACTTATTTACAATCAAAAGAGGTAAATAAGTTAGTTCTATTTTTAAAATTCTAAATTTAAAATATAAATTTACTATTTACTATTCACGATATATTCCTAAAAAAAGTATCTAAAGGAGTTATTTAGTTGCCTGAAGAAGAAATAAAATATATTTGATAAATGATATTTAGTTGATTATAATATAAATAAATTTTGCCTTTTCTTTAAGATAAAGTAAAAAGAATATAAATTAGATTAGCTTAAATTTGAACGACAACAATTAGTGGCGATGGCTGGCTACGATAGAGGTGGTCGATACCAAGAAGGATGATTCATAGTAGTGATAATGGTAATAAAGATGGACCAATGACGGCGACTACGATAATGTGATTGTGAAAAACCGCCGATAACTAATATCTCGTTTTATATTAAATAGTCTATTTAGAAATCACCCAATTCTAAATTCACTGAATTCAAATTAAATTTTATATTACATTCTAAATTCTTCAAAATCAAATATCAGAATTCTCGCAACTCTTACATTCTAAATGTAATAATTCATTTTCAGACAATAAAAAAAACCCCAAAATAATTATTAATTTTCTTTTGAGGGCTGCATCTGTTTTTTATCTTATTTTATTTTAAATTTATTTTTTCAGAACGATCTAAGCTAGTCACATGGGAAAATGGGAGAATTGTTTTTTTTATAATAAACCATATAATTCAAAAGTTTCTTACACAGAAAATCCTCATATTATAATAAATCTTCCTATTTTATATATAACACACACACACATATATATCTATATATATATATATATATATATCATATATCATATATATATATATATATATATATATATATATATATATATATATATATATATATATATATATATATATATATATATATATATATATATATATATATATTGCAGGAAAAATGAGCCGTAGAGAAATCCTGCTTGACAAAGAAAACTTGTTCCCTGCCATCGGAAAATAGAAATAGAGCATTATAATCAACCTTCTTATTATTGAAATCTTCCTATTTTATATAACACATATGATTGAAGCAATTTGAGAACCGTAATTCCATTTTCATTTTACAAATATAGTTATTGAAATAGACAAATAAAAGACTAGTCCTTGCTTTCTCTTAAACTGAGTAGTCTATTCTAATATGCTGAAGATCGGACCTCATCAAATAGAAAGGAGATGTTTAAGATCGGAACATATCGAGTAGTCTATTCTAATATCATAGTTCAACCTTTTTGACAATTGAAAATCAAAAACTATCTCGATGCTCTTTCGAATTAATTTACAGATTTTACACACGATTCTAAGTTCTTGAGTATGAATAACTTGTAGAATTCATCTTTCTTCTAAGTAAAGCTGGTGGTCTAGCTTATCATATTCTTCCTTTTCATAAAAAAAAGATGAATACTATCATTCATTCATCCTAAGGATGGCTTGAGAATCATTTGTAAAATTTGTGGATTAATTCAAAATAGTATTGAGACATATTAGATTTCCAATGATAAAAAAGATATTGTGGTACAAATGCATTTTAATTAATTTTTATTAGTTTCATAAAAATCAATTGCTTTTGCAATGAGTTTCATATTTATATTTTTCATGACAAATACTTATGAAGTAAATGAATTAGAACAAAGTCATATTCCTCATATGTAAATAAAGTTTATTAAAATATAAATAAATTGCTTTGGTTGCATTGTAAAGCTTTGTTTGCAAGTCAAAACAAAATTTATAAAGTATTACCTACCTTTATGTAAGGGCTAAAACAACATATTTTGTAGCTACTTGACTTCATAAAAAGGGTTAGCTTATCATATGCTAGCCAACTTTTTTATTTTAACCCATTCTTGATCCTCATTTGAGAATTTCCATCAAATACTGTGTTAACTGTCTCGTACTCAACCATTTTTTTTTACTTATTGGTAACCTCTCGTTGAAGGTCTCTCTTCTATTAAATATGTATTTTCTTCACAAATAGATCTCGTAATCTTAAATCATTCGCTTTATTCATGCTAATGATATTTTTTTGAATTCAAGATCATAGTTATTCTAAAGAAAGAAAGAATCAAATTTCTTTTTGATAGCAATTAATAAACATTATATTTCATCAAATATACTTGTATCACGGTACTTTTTTGACCATTGAAAATCAAAAACTATCTTGATGCTCTTTTGAATTAATCCACAGATTTTACATACGATTCCTAAGTCATCTTTGAGGATGAATGAATTGTAGCATTCATCTTTCTTCTGAACAGAAATTGGTGGTTCAACTGGTGGTTTGAAGAAATTCATGATCACGAGGCTGACATGTCCCTTTTTGAAGATATGCTCTTCGGACTCTATCACAATCATTAGGATGATACAAATTTTTTCTTCTTAATCCGGATCCGCTAAAACATCTTCTAAATTTGATGCTTTTGTTTAGACTTTGTATTATTACTTTCACCAATAATATTATGTAAATTTGGACTCATCATCTTCAATCTTTTTTTAAAATATCTCTCCATATCTAATTATAAGAATCAATTAAAATACTAATATATTGAAGATTAAGATGCATAAAAAAATCAAAAGATATATTTTCAATCATATTTCAAAAAAACTAAATAAAAGCACACATTCGGCCTTTTCTAAAAAAAATAATAATATCTCAAAATAAAGGCACAATGTCTTATACTCAAAAATAAAATATTTCTTAATAAAGACATACTATCGCCTTTATTAAGAAATAATAAATCAATAAATTTTCAAAAAGGCACACCTTCTGCCTTTTTTAAATAAAAAATATTCACATACCTTAATCAATTGTAAAGATTATTCCACTAAGAAATATTTTGAATATTTTGCTCCTCTAAGATTACTTAATATAAATCATATAATTAAATAAATACAAAAAAATTTAATAAGATTTAAGACATAATAAATCTCAATATCATAGTACAAAAATAGGAATCATGAAAAATTTAACTTAAAAAATGAGATTTAGGAATCACATCACACAATAAAGATATTCATTTTAGCTATAAATATGTATAAATTAACAAAGAGTATGTGACACTTTAAGAGTATATGTACTAATAAAATACTTTGAGGCATTCACATTTTTAAAATAAATTGTCAAGTAAAGCATGAAGGTGGCAGTTCAATAAACACATGACTTGCATAAAATCTGACGCTAAAAATGACATGTTCACATAGATTTAAGTTTAAAAAAAATTAACCTCGAGTATACATATAAGTCACTCATTAACTTAGACCTTTCTTATGTTTTGGCAATATTATTTTCATGAGAAGTCAAAATTATTTATTTTTACCTATTAAAAATAAATAACCAAGTTATTACATGGGTCATGTCATATAAAACTTGAGCTAACTGTAAATATAAGTTTTCCTACCTTAATTTGGGTCTATAGTAAGTGGAGTTTGATTTCTTTGATTTACACCCAAGAATAGTAACTATGTAGATTAATGGCCATATACAAACTGACTTATTTTGTTGCACCACTTAGAGCTCGTGCGGTAATGTATTGTTTCAGTGTTGTCTTTCTAAAAGCTTATTTTATAACTTCTGAGAAATGCATATTCCTGATGGAATACACATACCAACAAGATTTTGCAAATTTGAATTTAACTTGTGAAAGTTGCTTCAACGGGATTACTAAAGCAACCTATTTAACTTGTCCAAAAATACCATTGAATTTAGTTAAATTTGGCTTTAAATCCCCTCAAATCCTACATAGCCCTTTAACGAGATTTCAAAGGCAACGGATTTAACTTGTCCAAAATACCATTTGGTTTGGATTTAAGTTAAATCTAAATCTTGCTCAAATTCTGCACCAAATAGCTCCACTTTAGAATTAACTTGCCCAAAAATACTATTTTAAGTTTAAGTTAAATCAAATCTAGCTCAAATTATGCAGCCAAATAGCCCCGCGTTAATGGAATTGTAAAGGCAGCGGATATAACTTGCCCAAAAATGCCGTTTGGCTGCATTTAAGTTAAATGGCTTAAATCCAATCAAATCCTGCAGCCAAACAACCCCTTAACTTGCGAAAGAGGCTTTATTACATTAACAATTTACAAAGGCAACAGATTTAACTCATCCAAAATATCGTTTGGATTTAAGTTAAATCGGCTTAAATCCGCTCAAATCCCAAGAAAAACCAGAAACGCAAGTAGTGATTCGAGTAGAATGAGAGGAAATGAGTTACCTTAAGAGTTCACACTTAGTTCCTTCGACTCCAAGCGGCGAGTAAAAGATGAGGGTTTGAGCGCTTTTAGAAGGATTTCTGATTTGCAAGGAAGGTGGGATACTATGGGATACTAGGAGGAAAAATGATGGTTACCTTGACTTCTTGAGTCACGATGGATTCAGGATGTCGGGAAGGAAAGAGTATTTTGATCTAAATAACGCTAATCGTATCCCGCATCTCCGCCCCTGATTATAAACAACGCTCATTATGAGCATCAATAATTTTTATCATCCATCTTAATTTAAATATCCGATAATCTATTATATATTTTTTAACTTTATTAGATAAAAAGAAAAATAAATTCTATTTATAATATAAACATTCAAATATTTAAAAAGAATCTAAATATATTGTATTCTTTTTTTCAGACAATTAAATAAATCTCTTAAAATAATTTGTTTAGAAATATATGATAAATGATAAGTAGTAAATTTATAGTTTAAATTTGAACCACTAAATCTTTCATATTTTTAGGTAATTTGTAGAAAATAATTATAGAGAAAAATGCTCATTAAGATATTAAATTATTCTAATAAATTGAATAAATTTCTATAATTACAACATTCTATTAGATTTAGTCAAAAAAAATAATGAAATAAATTTATGATAATCAATATAAATTTTAAAAAACCCACAAATTAACCTAGCGTGTGACTTTTTTCTAATTATTATTGTAATTACTTAATTAGTATCATAATACTTTGAATATCATAATAAATTCATCAAATTTTTAAATAAAAAAGAAAACGTTGATGAATTTAGCTATTGCCATTAAATTTCGTTTATTTTTTAATACCAATTAAGTAATTATGGCTATAGTAGTAAGTCATCAAAACTATTATTAGAAAAAGTAACAAATTAGGTTCATTGATTATCATAAATTTATTATTAGAAAAAGTAAGTCATCAAAACTATTATTAGAAAAAGTAACAAATTGTGGGTTTGTTTTATTTTTCATTGATTATCATAAATTTATTTCATTATATTTTTTTTTTTGTTTATTTAATTTTTTCTTATGGCGATAAATCAAGTCTCATGACTATATCTAATGGAATGTTATACTTTTAAAAACTTATTCAATTTATCAAAATAATTTATAATACATCTCTACAATTATTTTTTATAATTTATCTCAAAAAGATGAAAAGTCTAGTGCCCGTTTTGTAAATAAGTTACTTATATTTTTAAAATTCTAAATTTAAAATATAAATTTACTATTTATTATTCATGATGTATTCCTAAAAAAATTATCTAAAGGGGTTATTTAGTTGCCTAAGAAGAAATAAAATATATTTGATTCCTTTTATGATATTTAGTTGATTATAATATAAATATATTTTGCCTTTTCTTTTAGATAAAGTCCAAAGAATATAAAATAGATTAGCTTAGATTTGAATGATAACAATTAGTGGTGATGGCTGGCTACGAAAGGAGGTGGCCTAATGCTTGATGATAGATGGTTGTAGTGAGTGATAGTTGGTAATAATAGATAGAGTGAGCTGGCTGGCGAGCTTCGTGATTGCGTGAAACCAAGTGACTAATATCTCTTTATATTGAATAGTGTATTTAGAAATCACTCAATTCTAAATTCATTGAATTCAAATTAAATTTTATATTACATTCTAAATTCTTCAAAATCAAATATCAAAATTCTAACTCATACATTCTAAATATAATACATTCATTTTCAGACAATCAAAAAAATCCCCAAAATAATTCTTAATTTTCTTTTGAACCTCAAGTAGGACTGCATCTGTTTTTTGAATTAATCCACAAATTTTACACACGATTTTTAAGTTATCCTTGAGTATGAATGAATGATAGAATTCATCTTTCTTACGTGAAGCGGTGATCCAGCTTACCATATTACTCCTATTCATAAAAAAAAAAAAAGAAAAGATGAATACTATCATTCTTTCATCCTCATGGATGGCTTGAGAATCATTTGTAAAATTTGTGGATTAATTCAAAATAGCATTGACACATATTTGATTTTCAATGATAAAAAAGATATTGTGGTACAAATGTATTTGAAACAATTTTTTATTAGTTTCATAAGAATCAATTGCTTTGCTTTTGCAATGAGATTCATATTTATATTTTTCATGATAAATACTTATGAAATAAATGAATCAGAACAAAGTCATATTCCTCATATGTAAATAAAGTTTGTTAAAATATAAATAATTTATTTTGGTTGTATTGTAAAGCTTTGTTTGCAAGTCAAAACAACAGTTATAAAGTATTACCTACCTTTATATAAGGGCTAAAACAACATATTCTGTAGCTACTTGATTTCATAAAAAGGGTCAGCTTATCATATGCTAGCCAATTTTTTTATTTTAACTCATTCTTGACCCTCATTTGAGAATTTTTATCAAATACTGTATTAACTGTCTCCTACTCAATCATAAGCTTGATGACACTTTTAAAAGGTATCGTATTATTTAAAAATACTTAAAATAGTTTAAAATATTTTTAATAATAATAATATTATTATTAATTAATTATATTTTATTTTAAATCAAAATATAAATAAAATAAAATAAAAAACAAAAAAAATATTGATCCCGAAGAGTCCTTTAGTATATCAATCACATCATATGAAGAAGTATAATTCATTTTAAAATTTAATTTAATTTTATTTTGAATTGATATTTTATTAAGATAATAGAACTTATACCGTAACAACCTAAGATTGCGCACCTTCTTCTCTTTCTCCTTCCTCCCTTCCCTCATCTCCCGTCGCTCACTATCCCAAACTCGCACCTCCTCCACCCTTCCTCTCTCTCTTCTCTTTCTTAAGATCTACGTCTACGATCTATCGCCGGAGTTCAATCGAGTATGGCTCTCGAACCCTCGCTGTCCCACCTCTTCGCTGCCGAGGTGGCTTTCCACGAAGCTCTCCTCCACTCTTCTGTCTGTACCTTTAATCCCTTTGAAGCTGACTACTTCTTTGTCCCAGTCTATGCCTCTTGCAGCTTTTCAACCATCAATGGCTTCCCCTCCCTCCACATGCCGCTCCCTCTCCTTTCCTCCGCTGTCGACCTCATCTCCAGGAGCTCCCCTTTCTGGAACATCACATCTTCGTTGCCTCCCAAGACTACGGTGCTTGCTTCCACGCCATGGTAATCCCCATTTCCCCAATAAAAAAAATATTTTTTTTGGTTCTTCTATTTCTTACCAATACGGGATCTTTTCTTGTTTGTTTCTGGAATCTTACCTCTCTCGATCTGTAAGTGCGTTACGAATTCGATTTACTCCCTGCATCAAGTTAAAAGTTTTCAGTTTTCCGGGAAGTATATTATACCCCTATCTAGCTCTGCTGCAGTCAAAATATACTAACGAATTTGCAATGTTCTTTCCCGTGAAACAGGAGGACGTAGCCATCGCGGATGGGGATACCAAACTTTCTAAAAAATTCCATTTTGCTTCAGACCGTCGGCATGAACTCGCCGCACCCGTGCCAGGATGTGGAGCATGTGCTCATTCACCTTACATATCGCCGGAAACCAACCGTAGCCGTCGCCTGAGACCACAAAGCGGGACATCTTCGCCTTCTTCCGTGGCAAGATGGAGGTTGGTCCACCCAAAGAACATCAGAGGCCGTTTGTATAGCCGGTAAACCGATCTTTCGCATAGAGTGAATTAATTATTGATGGCTTTTAATACAGAAAAGTGCAAGTTAGATGTAGAGTTTAATTTTTTTAAATAAGAAGAACATTTTATTGCTTATGATTTTGCTCAATAAAATATTTTATTTTACAATGTTTATACTATGTTATATAGAAAATCTATTTACTTCTAATTAATATTAAGTTTTGAACTAATAGAAGAAAATTAATATATTTTTTAATAATGTGTTTTTCTATTATTATTTTTTATAACTCTTTTTTTATCATTTATTTTTTATGTCCATATTTTTATTATGTATTTATTTTTATCATTGTTGTTATAATAATAATAATAATAATAATAATAATAATAATAATAATAATAATAATAATTTTCATTAAATTTATTAATTTTGTAATTTTATTATTATCTAATCATCATCATCATCATTATTATTATTATTTAAGTTTAATTTTTCATTAACATTCTTATGTTCTTATTATTGTTGTTGTAACTAATAATTTTTTCATTATTTTTAATTTGTTACTATTATTTTATTTTTTCACTTTTTTTTATTATTATTACTACTATCATTAATTTTATTAGTACTAATGGTAATTATAGCTTCTACTATTGTTATCACCTATATTTTATGTTTGAAATGACTTGTTTTATTGTGATTGTCATGAATCATTAATAATTTAATATTCATATTATTTATATAAGTAATTGTTATATTATCTCCTCCAATCATTTAATTAACAAAATTTCAACTAAGCAAGTAAGACGACTAATTTTTAGTTCGCTTAATAATTTTCATATAATATAATTATAATGAGCCAATAAACATTAAGCCTCAAGTTATTCAATGACGGGACGGTATGAATTTGCTTCGTATGTCGATGATCATTGGAATTTTATCATCTTCATATCCAATCAAATCTTAACTAATTATAACGCAGAATCCTTTATGCTCTAAAAATTAATTCTATGAGGAATAGTATCTCTCTGATATGTTGGTTTTCAATTGATAAAAGTTTCGTTGCAATGCCCTTTGAGGATGATGAATTCAGAATTCTGTTAAAGGATTTAAAATAAACTATAGTGGTTTTACTAAAATTGATAATTAGTATTGATATTAGCCATGTCAACAAAATGCTTGAGTTATCAATTGGACCTTCATCATGGTATGTCACTCTTAATTTCATTGAGTTTTCTGGTCCAAAACTCATGAACTTTCAAGTTTACATGTCATATGTTCATCAACAAAAATTATAATTTTTTTTAAATTATTTGTAAAATTTTCATTGTTTTTAAATTAATGTTATTTTACAATCTAACATGACATTCATGTGTAGAACCAATGCACCATGGTAGTTTAATTGAGGTTGCTCATTCAAAAGATGATGAGTAAGTTATGTTGTATAGGGATGAGTACGAGATAATGAATAGTAAAACAAGTGCTAGTTTTAGTGACGATAATAATGTAGGTATGATAGATAAACCAATCGGTATAGTGCTAATTGAAATAATGGACCTTGACTGGCTTAGGAGGCATTCAATGATAATATAAAGAACATAGATGTTATGATTAGTACCAATGAATATATATATTACCGAGGATACGATGGTTCTCTCGCTTACATCGATTCAATGTGAATCTAGTTTGTCACATGATCAGCTCAGAACTGATCCATCCGGGATTTTTAAAGTAATAGAGAATAGTCACATGATATATACAAATTGATCATGGGTGACAATATACTAGAGATCAGAGATATATATATATATTAAACAATTCATGGTATATTCAAAAAAAATTTTATTTATAAATACTTGTATAACTTATTATTCATACTTTATTAATTTTAATTAAATTTATTTTTATAGCGTGAGTAGATTTTGGAGGCAAAGGACACGTTATAGCCATATTGTGGGGATCGGGATAATAGTTTGAAATAGTGAGCTATTAATAGGTTCGAGGAGCTATGCACTTGGATAAGGTGTTTAATGTACTTCTCCAATACATCTAAAGTAGATGACACACTTGATGATTTTGAAGTTGCAACGAATCATGTAGATCATAGATGTGATGTTTTAATTTGGAGTTGTAAGGATATTAAGAGGTATTTATTAAAGTGATCGGATGCGATATTAAGGTATGTTGTACCATCTCAAAAAATAAAAATATCACCCTACAAAGGTCTTAACCACATAATAAGGACTCTTAAGACAGATGAGTCTATGTATATAACAGAGCTCTTTCCCCTACTTTATATGGAGAAGTAAAGAAAAATTTATTTTATATCGATTTCTTTAGTTCCCTATGAAAGCAAGCTTCCATAATTAATTATATCTTAAGAAATCAGCATTTCCTAAGAATACTCTCGATTAAAGTAGTTAATAAGTATCTCAAAAGATTTCAAAGCTAGACTATCAAAAGATTGGGTACTTTTAGAAATCAAGTGGGAAAGTTCAAATATAAAGACTTATTTACGAATTCCAAAGAAGAATAGGTAGAAACCACCCATAATACTAGAAATTTTAGTGAATACTTTAATCTTCCCTATAATGAGGCTTTACTTTTTGGAAAGAGATAATTTACTTTTTTTAAGTTGGAATCTCATTAGAATACTAGGCTTATAGTTCAATAACACAAGATTGTTGAAACACATAAGAGGTGAGGACTTATACTCGTAACCCTAGAAAAATAAGTAGTCTAAGAACCTAAATCTAAAATGCTTTAGCACATGCTAGAAGCACGACCTAAGTCTAATCGGAAAAAAAAGGGACATAATGGTTTACCTCCACAAGGGAGAATAGACACATCTAAACTCTTCTGGACTTACAATCGTTTAGAATGACCGCCAACTAATACCTTATATGCTTTAAAACAATGTAGGCCGACCTTATGTTGATACAAGATAGTTATGATATTATTTAAATAAGAAGAAAGCTAAAATTTTAACCACCCATAAGAGACTAAATAATGTTTGATATGTAAGCATGACTTAAACTAATGTTAAAAAATTTATAAATTTAGGATTATTTTGACACATTTACTTTTAGACCAAGATTTAGGTCAATTATGTCTATATGTATGATGAAATTAAGTAATGGGATAAATCAATTGGAGATGTTCTCCATTATAAGGGATTGCTCTTAAAGGTCAAGCATATCCCCTATCATGCAAGAATGGAGACCCTCCCTATTCAAGAGTGACACATTATGATATGCATATTGTTAGAGCATATAATCATTCAGCTAAGGGATTATAAAATATTTTATTATCTTGATTAAAAATCTAAGCTTTAAAATGAGATTATGAGTTGTATTAAAATATGAGCTATGAGTTATTTAGTGAGGATAGAAAATTTAATTTTATTCTAAAAGTTTATCACATCTAGGTCACACATCAAATCATCACACTTTAAGAAATATATGAATGTAAGTTACCTTCCAAATAGATATAGATATAGGATGAATGGGCCCATTGTTGAGGTTACCTTTCCAAATATTTGATAACATGTTTTACGGAGAAGTATTTATTCTTAAAAGAAGTTCCAAGTTATATCAAAAAGGTTTCTAAAATTCAACTTTGAAGAAACATTTATTAGAGTTGGACCTAAGATAGCTCAATTTATTAATTGGAGTTTTTCATAGAATATTGACATGAGAGATTTTTTTATTCTTGATGAATTTTAATTTTAAAATATGGTCATTATTACTACCAAAGATCATGGCTTGAGTTACACCAATTCTCTTTAATGTGATTGAAGAAATCATTAAGAGACCAATAGTTATTAAAATAGAGTGGAAGACTAAAATGCGGAAAATGTAAGTTAGAAGTTCCTCATTTTAAATAGAAGAATGGGATCAACAATGATAAAATTAATCTTAAATAGAAGAATAGGGAAAATTTAAGTTATAAAATGCAATAATTATTATGAATCTACAACCCTAAATGATAACCATAATTTACAGTAACTTATAATTGATTTAAAATATATAACTAATAACAAGTACATTTCTTCAAATCAACACAATTATAATATATCATCATGCCCATTAAGTTTAATTGCAATCATTAATTTACTAATACATAAGGTGAATTTATATCAAGATATATCACCAATACAAAACTAACTATGAAAAAAAAAAAAAATAAAAAAATGAAGTGCACTAAAATCTTGTAAGAAGTATTCAATGAGCAATGCGAGTATAGCATAAGTTCAATCCTCATTATAGATTAAAGAATTCAAGAATGAGGAAAAATTCCATATTATATACCTCATACCATTCTTCAACGCCTTATCGAAAGGCTTTAGATTCATGAAAAATATAATGGTACTATCTTCATTACATCAAAGTCATGAAGTTCATATGCAATATATAGAGTATCAAGGGAGACATAAAATCATTATCTCTGCATACATGAGGTAGGATTTATAAAGATGCGCCTATTATCTCCCTAACATGCTAGTTTTTTTTTTATTCTAGAGATGTTAAAAATAATATCAAATAAAAGAAATTAAGAAAAAAAAATAAGAAAAAGAAGAAGAAAAGAGAAAGGAAAAAAAAGAGTTTACTACTAATTGGATATGGCTTGGAATTAGTAAGATCTAAGGTCAACCAAACACCTCTATATAAGCCCACATTAGACCTCTCTAGTTTGAGAATCAAATACAAAAAAAAGACACATAAAATTAAAAGTTAGATTACTTATTGTTAGTGAGCCTTAACATGATGTTGATCAATATAAGTTTATCTTTTTTTAGAGCTAGACACCACGTTGAAAATGTTAGGTTTAATTGTTTATCAATTTTTTTTGATAAAACTATTATTTATTTTATTTATTTATGATGCCTACTAACACCAAACCATCATCAAATCACTATTTAGCAACTTGAATTTATTTATAAGTAATAATATCATAAACTTAATAAAATAAAAACTATTTGAGATAACATCTTTAATCTAAAAAAAAAAAATTCAATATTGTCAATATTTTTATATATTTATAAATTTTGTATTTACTTTTGTAAAAGATTTTATTAGCATATAATTTTTTTTTTTGAAATAAATTAAACAAAGTAATATTAAACATGCAAAATTTGTAGATAAAATTATATCTATAAAAGAAAATTTAAGAAGGTGATTATGAAATAATTTATATCAATTATAAAAGAAATACCTCAAAGTTCAAGATTCTTCATGCAAGGGCTTATGCATTTAAAATTAAAAAAAAATATTCAATATTTATTTTTTTTTGAATTAGACATGCTTAAAAGTTCTATATTTAATGTTGATGTTGTATTAATATTTCAAAAAAAAAAATGTTAGATCAAAATTTGAAGACTAATTATATATAGATAGAGAGAGTAATCAAATATTGGTGGACATTCAAACAACATCTTAGAAGTGGGGAATATACTATCAAATAAAGCATCTACTAATAATAATGGAGAGCACAAGTTCTTAGCAAGGTGAAAGGATAAAATGTTATGATGATACATAGTTTACAATAACTAATTGAAAAGATGTCCAATAATCTTGTGTCATACTACTAGATTTTAACTCTTTAGAGAAGAGTGCTTTAAAGGCCAAGGAAAATGAGGTAGCACAAAAAGTTTCTAGAAAAACTATAAGGTGTTAAAGTAAGAAGAGATGTGGATTCATCACCAAAAAGCATATTAAGGACCTTAAATCAGCTTTTTTTTACTTAAAATTTAAGCTTTTAATATGTTATAATTTTATTATTATAAGATTATATATTTGTTTTACTTTAATGAACTTATGTGAAGAAAATTAAAGAAATAAATTTAAAGGAGAAATTTAAAATTTATCAAGAGAAACTTGAATTATATAGGTCAACCTTAGAGTCTAAAGGTTTTCATTTAAGTAGATCTAAAACTTAATATATGGACTGTAATTTTAGTTAAAGAAGTTCTAGTGGTAGTGTTGTGACATTGGGTGAACAAGTCATTAAAAAGTGAGTGATTAAGATATCTAGGTCTATTGTCCAAAATGATGGTGAAATAGATGGAGATGTTATTAGCATAATTCAAGTTGGATGGTTGAAGTGGAGGAATGCATCTGGCCTGTTGGGTGATCGAAAAGTTTCACTTAAACTTAAGAGAAAATTTTATAACATGGTGGTAAGGCCTGCAATGATTTATGGTGTAAAATGTTGGCCATCAAAAGAGAAGTATAAGACTAAGTTAAGTGTTGCGAGGAGGATGCTTAGGTGGATGAGTTGCTTTACTCTTAGAGATAAAATGCTAAATGAGTATGTTGGAAAAAAGTTGAAGCAGTGTTGGATAAGATTAAAGAGAGTCACTTTAGATGGTTTGGCCACATAAAGCATCAACTGTCCGATGACCCAGTTAGGAGAGTAGATGCATTAGATTTGTCTTATGTTAAGAAAGGCAGAGGAAGACCTAAAAATAATTGGTTAAGATGTATAACAATTAACTTTAGTATACTTGAATTAAATGTGAATTTAACACATAATATGACATAATGGAGAAGAAGGATTCATGTAGCTGACCCCACATAATGGGATAAAGGCTTGTTATTGTTGTTGTTGAATTTTGTTGCTTAGAGAGTATTTACAATCGAATGTAATATTTTACTTCATCATTATCATAGGTTGCTATAAATATTCTTTTAAACATGTAGCATTGCTCCATCATTAGAAATAGCTTTATCAAGAGTTTATCACCTCAAAATTTTTTAGGCAATCATCAAGTCACAGAGGAAGGTAGATATTATCTCCTTATATGAAATATGTTAATTTAACATCACATTGGATTTGGTACACAAAATAAATTTCTTTTCATCATCTTTATAGCTGTTATAATAAGTTTCAATTAGTTTTCCTTCTTACTTTAGTCACTTTACTTTTTTGTAAGATCAAACATTTGTGGTAAGTTCCATTGAAATTATATTATAGTATCCTACATTGCTTCCATAGATGGAAATTTGATGTACTCACTAATCAACTTTGGTTCTATAGAGTTGATTAGTCATCTCTTCAACACAACATTCTCGATTATCTTTCTATTGAAGTTAAGATCAATTATTGAGATTAGCAAATTTATTAATACCAACTTATCTTTAACTGTAAACATCTCCATAATACAAACCAAAAAGTATAGTTGGTTTCATACAACTTAATGTCAATTATTATAAAATATGCTTAATAATTTGTAATTTTCCTGATATGATGACCTTTGTCATGGTTGGAATCTCTCCATATAAGATTTTTTGTCAAGGAAAAGCTTTGCCATTTATTTGTGAACTATCAGTAGAGGCTAAGTTCCCTCAACAATGCATTTGCATTTGTAGGTGTTAATGTTGGTAAATGCATGGTGTTTTTTTATGTCAAAGTAAGTACATGAGTATGCATATCAATGTGTTATAATGATTATGTAAGGGGTAGTTTCATGAGTGGAAAGTTCTATGGACAATATATGGTTAGGGAGGGTTAGATTTGTAACTAATTTATGGGTATAGATTTAAGCATAAGTGAGTTTTGAGCTTAAGAGTTTATGGGAAGAGATTGATATAATAGGTGGGGTGGATTCTTGAGGTAGACCTAGGGAATGTAGATTAGTGGAGTAGAGATTGACATGATATGTATGGTAGAAATGGTGGGCAATAATCCACTTGTGGAAGAGCACATGATTGTTTCAAGAAATAAAGAGTGAGTAGAGTATCATTCTCTTATGGATTGCTTGAAAATTATTAAAATTGGGTTAACTAATATTTGAACATTAAAATTGGGGTGCTTATGCTAAATCAAAACTTACACTTAAATTTATCAAAAGTCTATCTAAATAATTAAGGCAAAAATTATGAGGAGATGCAATATAGATATAGCCTAATGGTTGGGGTTTACTTATGCTGATTTATGTCATTATGATTTTTAATTAAAAAGTTAACTTTATTAAAGTATGATCATGTTGCTGCCACCTTTTTCTCAAAAGCGTGGGATACTTATTTTCTTTGCATAACCTATCTATCGCTTAATTTATTGTAATAAAAATTCATCAATGCCCTTTAGATCTTATTATGGACTATACAACTTCATCACAATTTTCTCTAACCTACAACCCATTATAGTGATATTTGGTTCAAGATGAGTCCAATCTTCACCACTTAATTTTATATAGACCTCCTAAAATATGGATGGATGGAAAAAACAATTAATAATCATGAAGGCATAGAACAAAATACATGGCAATAGAAGAAAAATAAAACAAAACTTTTATTAAAAACCAAAATCAACAATAAAATAACTACTACATCCCAACTCTTAGGAGGAGAGTTTAGTTCAAGGTGAAATAAAAGAAAGCCATACAAAACTCAAACATGAACATTATTATAATAAAAGAAAATGAAAATAAGAGGAAAAAAGAAGAAGAAGAAGAAGCATCTTCTTTTCCTTGTCTCCTTGGTCCCTTTATCTCTTCAAATAGCTTTCTCTAAGAAACTTGAATGCATCAACCAATTTCCTTCCTTAGAACCTTCCAAATTTTTTGAGAGATAAAAGAGAAAATAAAAGAAGTTTCCAAATTTTCCTACAAGATGCACTCAAATACGACTATATGAGATCTCTCCCACTTGAAAAGTATGAAAAGAAAATTATGTAAATTTAGGGAAAATTTGAACATGCATTAGGTCATCACTTATGCAAGGTACCAGGCTCTCTCTTTTGCACATGTTTGGAATTTGGGTTTGGCACTTAAGTGTTAGAATTTGGGTGCCTATGTGCCAAAATTTGATCATCTAATTTGAGCATGGGAGCACCACTCATTCTATCTTGATCACCAATTTGGTTGAAGTCTAGCTCTGTAGACTTCTTATTCTTATGGCCGGGTGTTTGGGGGGCTTGGTTATGGTGCCTAGGCACTTAAGGTTGGACAAGAAGCACAAAATTAGCTCCAGATTCCACCATTCACTCCTAAATCTTCTTTGATGTCTTTCTATGTGATTTTGTAAATTTACTCTTAAAATTTGCTCCAATTATTACATCTACAAAATTTATAATTCAAGCCATCGATTGCCATAAAATTTTTATTTTTTTGCAAAAAATGTGTTATATAAATAATCTATTGTAGGAAAAAATGTATAACTTTCATGCTATTGAATTCCCCTACACTTAGACCTTTGCTTATCATCAAACAAAACCTAAATGTATGACTCATGAAATATGTAAAAATTTTCTTGTGCATTATAATATAATTTCAAAGATTAAATAATGTAGAAAAAATTATTGCTTACCTGTTTAAAATGTGTTGACATTCAACCTTAATCAACTAATGCAAGTCATTAAAATTCACATATTCTTAAAATAATCTACTAATTTATACACTAACACATTAATTTGTTCTTAGTCATACAACTTTAATTCACATTTATTTAGGCATATACAATTTCTATAAAAGAAAGTTTATCACAATGTAAGAAGTTTTTTTAACAAGATCAACCTAGACTCATGCCAATGCCTTAAAAATTTTATTGTTTGGTATATACATTTAAAAATTTTTTTGTAATTAACTAGATAGATAATGATGAGATTCTAAGTCATCAGGCATCATGTTATATTTCTACTTTATGGATGTAAATTCATGCTCCATTTTTTCACTTTATTCACCATATAAAGTAGGGAAAAATCTCTAGTATCAATACCCATCATGCCTTAGAGTCCTTATTAGGTGAATAGGTCCATTATAGGATAGAGATTTCTATCTTTTGAGATAGTGCACTATTCTTTGATATCGTACCTAATCTCTTCAATAAGTACACCCTCAGATCTACGTAGTATCCCTCACATACACAAATAAAAAACAAACACCATAATTGGTTAAAAATATCTTTGCTTGTGAATCCGCCATGATGTGTTTAGGGTAGGTGTAAAGAATCTAAGTGATGTCCTATCCTTTAGCAACACAACACCAACACAAACTACACACAACCACATAAAATAAATATATATCTTTTTGTTTCAGGCTATTTTGATGTGGTATAAAGCCCCTTGTGGTACTCACTCATTAGCTGCTCTAGGTTGGGCTGATATGCTACCTTGCTAGTATGTCACCCCAGTGGTTACTTGTCTGGAGGATGTAAGTCTACAAGATTTCTTCCTAACTTGACCATTGCAAATTGAGTAGCACTTGTTAGTTGGGTAGGCCAGCGACAATTTCATGTTGACTTTATTTAAGAGGATGTAAGCCTACATAATTTCTTCTTCAATTATCCATCATGCACTGACTGGGTCGAGTATATTTGAGGCTTAGGATAAGTCTCCAGTAGCTCCTTTCCTCCTGACTACTTTAAGTCTGGTCCTCTTACGGGACTCCCAGGTTGTAGTAGCCCTAGTGGGATAGCATATCTCGATGATAGACTATCCCGATGATCATTTTCATCTATGAAGATGTAAGTATACAAGCCTTTCTCTCAGATTGATCGTCACAAATCAACGGGCACCTTAGGTTGGTTGGTTATCGCCATGCCGACGATGATTAGTCGATACACCACTCTTGGTAGATGTAAGTTTACAACTTTTCTCCATGGCCACATATACCTATCTTTCTTTATAGGGTTGTGGTGTTTATTTTTCTTGTTTATGTGTGTTTGTGTGAGGGAACACCACATAGATCTACAGATGTACTAATTAGGGTGATCGGGTATGACATTAAGGAATAGTATACTATCTCGAGAGATAAAAGTCATTACCCTAAAATGGACCTAATCACCTAATGAAGACTCCTATGTCAAGATGGGTCTTTGGATATACCAGAGATTTTTTTCCTACTTTATATGGAAAAGTAAAGAAATTTTTATTTAAACCGAGTTCATTACGTTCTCTATGGAGGCAAGCCTCCATAGTTAATTACATCCTAAGGGAAATGAATCCTTTAAGAATACTCTCGATTAAAGTAGGCGATTGTTGTCTCCAAAGGCTTCAAAGATAGGACTTTCAAAGGACTAGTTGTATTTTGAAAATCAAGTGGGGGAGATCAAAAGGGAAGAATTTTTACCGACACTAAGGGAGATGAGTAGGGAGTGCTCATAATACTAGAAAGCATAGTGAACACTCTAATCTATCATATGGTTGAGCTTTATATATTTGAATTTGAGAAGATTTATTTGTTTGAGTTGAATTTTTATTAGCAATCTAGGCTTATAATTCCATAAAATTATGGAAATACCTAAGAGATGAGGATTTATGCTTGTAGCCCACAAAAGGGAAACAATGACCTCATATCCTAAATCTAGGGAGCTTTGGCAAGGACCAAAGCATGGCTTAAATTTAAGGAAAAAAATGGGTATATGGTTTACCTCAATAAGAGAAGATAAACCACCAAACTACTGGGCTTATTACCGCATAGAGTAGCAGCCAGCTAACTTCTACTATGCTTTAAACTCATGTAGGCAAGTCATATATTTTACAAGATGGTTAGATTGTTATTTACTTAGAATAGAAAGTAAGTCCTTAAACTCACTTCCTAAGAGACTAGATCATGAAGGGCTTGAATAATGACTTAAATCTAATGTAAAGTTTGCTAAGTTTTATTTGATTTTGGACTTTTATTTTGACACAGGCTATAGGATTTTGTATGCCTAAATGCATGAGAAATTGATTGTGGGCTAAATTAGGAGAGAAAGAGGTGTATTTCCATCAAAAGCTCTTATAAGTTAAGCTTTTATTTTCTTGCAGAGATGGAAGCCCTCTCTTAGCAAGAGTGGAAGAATATGATATGCATGATATAATACATTCATTCATCCAGCTAAAGGGTTGCTAAAAAATTTATTATCTTGATTTAAATTCTAGGCTTTTATATGAGGTTATGAATTATTTTAAAATTTTAGTTATGAGTTGTTGATGGGATAAAAAATTATTTTTATCCTAGGAGCTTAATCGATCCACACAATAATCACTAATCATAAAGAAACTATGAAAAGAAATGTTATTTCTTATGCACAAGCTAAAAAAAATATCAAATAATTTTATAAAGCTATCGCAAAAGAATAAAAGGCCAAAGTGGTTGGATACCATGACCCGAAAAGAAATGTGGGTAGCCGAGCTCTACCCATATACATCCTGATATAATGAAAGAATAATTATAATTATGAAATGATAAGTGCTATGGGGGTCTTCATTCTTCATCCTCCATTCTTTACCCTTCATCTTTCATTCATTCAATTTTGATTTGCTCCACTTCTTTCTTTCTTTTGGCTTGAGTGGGATGCAGTTTGCTCCAAAGGCATCATATGGTATATAAGACATAGTCTTTTAACCAATGCTTATCCTTAATCCCCATAACACTTATCCTAATCCCAATGCAAAAATTACATTAAAAGGAAGGAAAGTAAATCTAGCTACACCTGCAAAATAAATGTTAGCTAAACACACCATACAACCAAGTAGTTATAGGAATAATTTGGACTTAGCATCCCACACATGGGTAACCGAATCCACCTATCCTAACTTGGGCTATGCTTAGGGGCTAAGCAACATACATAGCAAAAAACATTTATATTTTTATTACAGCGGCCCCTTTAAGCACAGCCCCCTGCATAAAACATGATTAGGCTTATATCAGCCTATCATTCAGGCTAGGCACATACACCCTAACATCCAGTCTAAAACAAGACATGACAAAACTGAACATTCATCAAACCATGCATTGCCTTAACATAAAACTAGAAATGATGACTTAGCCTAATGTGCATGTGGTAGAGCTTGTGTGGTTTGTCCTGACTAGGCTTTAGAGGTATGATTTGCTAAGTGTGAGGGATTTAATTTATGAAGGGTTGATTTTTATTTAAGTGGTTTAATTAGTTTGAGGATTTTTACTTAATATTTTCTTTTGTTTCATATAGCCAACACTTAATAACTAAGTGTTATAAAGAGAAAAAAGAGAGAGGGAGTCTCTCTTTTATCCCTATCTTAAGTCATTTCTAAGATAAATTGATTAATAAATTTCTTTTAGTGAATGATTTATTATGTGTTTTACTTAACCCTAAGTTTAGGTTCATTCTAAATAGTCCTATTCAATAAGAAAGGCGTCTTAGGCTTAGTTAGGGTGGATTACTATCACATAACATACACCAATTCATTTTTCTTCCCCATCATTATACTATGCATATGAATAATGCTATGTTAGCATACTTTGATGATGAATGCATATAAATATATTCTGAAATTTAAATACTTCATTTGTTAATTGAATCATGAATGCATGTCTTTATTATGTAAAAAAGAGAGATTTTTCATCCATTAGCTAAATACACATCCGCATGTATAAAAGTTATAGGTGAGTATGGCACCATTATTTTCTACACTAGGGGTGTAAGGTACAAGACCTACTTAGGGCTACTTAAAGCCTCACAGCCCCAGGATGTCCAAACTAATATACCACTTTTCTTAGATACATGTAAATGTATGAATAACTATAAGGGTAAGGAAATCCATGCAAAAGTTGTGTTTTATTTGTTTGATTTTTGATTCTTTATTTATTGGTCACATCATACATGCATATGTATGAGAGTTTTAAGTGAGTATGACATCATTATTTTCTACACCAAGGGTGTAAGGTACAAGACCTACTTAGGGCTGCTTAAAGCCTCACAATCTTGAGATATCCAGACTAATATACCACTTTTCTCAAATGCATATGCTTGTACAAAAAGAACCAAATGGATAAGGAATCATGCAAGAAATTATGTTTGACTTAGTTGTATGATTTACACATGTAATATGAAAACCCTTCCTAAGTCTTAACATAGAGATGCATATGAATGGATTTAGGCAAGTGTTGTGTTCTTTTCAAATGAATTATGCAAATCCTATGTGAACTCATGTTAAGAGAAGGAAAGAGGACTTCATAGCACACATATTATACTATCATCACATGCAAGCTTATAAATATTTATAATTAGCATTACTTGATTTGTAATCCTTGATTTATAGGTTTTGAAAATAGTTTTTTTTAATAGTGATAATAGCCACTCATATTCTTAATTTTAGCCAACACATACAATTTGACATAAAAGAAAATATTTTATTTAATTAATTTTTAAAAGAGATGAATGCATGATTTCATATGGCAAATAATATTTAGCATTATTGGAAAGAAATTAAGGAATGTAAATACATGACTTCATTCACCTTAATTAATTCCTAAGGACAATCATATCAAATAAGGTTATTTAAAATGAATCAAAATTCTTTAAAGACATGCTTATCTTTAAATTTGATTTTAGTTAAGAAATATGAGAAAGATTTCTAATCTAACCCATTTCCCCATGTGTGAATTAGTTTGGTTTAATGAAGGATATTTAAGTTGATTTTATGTTTTGATTAGGTTAAGGTATGAATTAAATGAATTAATTATCCCTTACCTATATCACCTTAAGTTAATTAACTAATTAATGATATGCAACCACATGAAAAGTAAATTTTCAATGCTCATAAGAAATGAAAGGGGCCTAATGTAATTAGCTTATGATTAATAGTTAATTATTAGGAAGAGGGATCTCATTACTCTTATAATTTTCTTACACATGTGAGCCAATCATAATTTCATTACCTCTCACCTTGGGTTATTGAACACCTAAGGAGATACCCAAGATCATTTAAAGGTTGCTTAGGTTAGGATGAATTGATTTTTAATTCTAATTGCATTAAGCTTTTAATGGATTGATTAAATGTTTTGGTTATGTTTTAATTTGAATGATGAAATTAACAATGATCAAGGGCAAGGCCTCAATCCTAATACCTAAATCATTTAAGCATTCAATTAGGTTTTGATTTCCTTATTTTGAAGATTTAATCACTTAATTAATCAATTAATCATTCCATTAACCCATTAATTAATTTGATTTTTAAAGATGAAGAAGACTTTGGGAATGAATTAGAAAAAAATATTCCCAATCACATTCCCTAAGTGATCTTACTAGTTAATAGATATAATTATGTTCAAATGATTAATCAAGTTCTTTACTCTTTTAATTAATTGGATTAAGAGAGTGATTAGGGCTTACTCAAATGATTTTCCTAATTAAGTAATCAATAAAATCTTAAAAAACTAGGGGAGGCAGAGGTCATCCCCCTAAACATTCACAAAAAATATGAGGTTAATTGAGCGCTTAATTAAGATGTAATTAAGCTAATTAGATTTTTAATAAAATTATAATTAAGCCAAAGTGACTATTAAAAATCAACTAATTATAATTTTTTCTAGATTCACCTCTGAAATATCTTCAAAATGAGCCTAAGTTTGCATTTTTTTTGGCTTTTTTATAATTAGTTATGATTTTAGAAAGTTTCAGGATTAAAAAACCAATTAATTAACCCTAATTAAACTATTAATCCCATGTCATGTGGCTGTGCGACAACGCTTTCCACGCAACGGGGATTGGTTATTTAAGTTGTCACATCCGCGTGATGACTCAGCGGCGGCGGACACACTTTCTTTGTGGGCCGTTTGATCTAAAATCGAATGACCATGATTTAATCCATGGGTAAATGGGGAAATCAAGGATCTACCATGATATTTGATCAGAGCCGTTCTTCTTAATCACGCGAGACACGAGTGGCAAAAGATGAGCACCGTCCATCTTTCTCCATTCGATCAGTTCACGCTCGATTTGGATCAAACAGATCCCACCATCTATGGAAGCATACGATCATATCCAATGGCTAGAATCCCTCGACATGGAGATTTCATAAAGACCAACACATAGAGGCCCAAAACTATGGTTTTAAGAAATTACCTCACGGAGCTAATGTCTCTTTTAACAACGGAGGTAGCTTCCCTAGTTGAGGTGAGGGCCTGTTGAAGGAAGCTCAATTTGGTGTGGAAACTTGGTTTGACCAATCCACCCATGCACCCTCTTTGATCAAACTCCAATGTGGTGCTGCTGGTAGCTTTGGAAGTGATTGATTGGCCTCGATTGAGTATGAGGATGGTGTATGCACAAGATTGGAGTTTGCTTTGGGGAAGAAGTTAGGGACTGAAATGGAGGTGTCTATTTAGTTTCATAGGGAAGGTTGAGGAAGAGGGAGCTCGAAGGAGTTGGGAAAGCTCTAGAGAGAAATCCTCTCTTGAGCCGAATAAGATTGAATTCTCTTCAAAAAATTGAGGGAGTATATCCCTCAGTGGAAGGATAGGATCACTCCCATGAATTTTCATTCCTGCTTTAAAGGGTGATCAATCCAAGGTGATGCCCATGTCGGGGTCTCAAGGCTTGATATATGGCGGAGGGGATTTGGTTCTCCTTGCACCCGTCGGGCTCAACCATGGATGGGGAGAGTGAACTCACTTGGTGAATTCCCCTCGGTTATGTTCTAGGGTACTTAGAGTGGGCTAGTGACCTATAGGAATACCTCATTTGGTAAAAGTAGGGTTACCATGGGGAGTGCAAAGTGGATTTTGTTACTTAGAGTAGGAATCCAAGGTGGAGGCTTTGTCCATTGGGTAGTCAACTTGAGGTGAGCTTGTTTGGCTTTTGGCTAACTTGGAGTAGACTAAAATTTTGGTTGTGCTTATTGGCCAATAGGGTTCCATGACTTAGTTTTGGGTGATATAAGATTATTTGGTCAAATGGGTTCGTGTAGGTTCATGTATGGGTTGGGTTGATCAATTGAAACATATTGGGTCAAACGGCATGGGTTAGTCTAAATCATGATTTAGAATATTTTGGTGACTAATTTGATGTGGTTTGGCTTATATTTGGTTTTGACTCATTTGGCTTCAAATGGGTGGTCAAGTTGACCAATTTGACACAAATTGGGTTGAGTTAGGTGTTGAGTCAAGTTTAATTGGTTGATCAAAAATGATTATAGGCTTTGGTTTGGTTTAATTTGGAATTAATTTGAATTTTGATCAATTTGATCTTTTAGGGCAATTTTGGGTTGGGTCAAGTTGACCAATTGGTCAACTTGGGCTTCATCATGGCTTTGGTCAATTTCAATAAGTGATTTGGGATGAACTTGAGCTATTAGTTGCAATCAATTTGGGTTAAATCATGATTTGACCCATTTTAGATTTTTAGGCCAATTTGGATCAACTTAGGCCAAGTGGCCAATTAGGCTTGGTTTGGCTCAATTGATGACTTGGTTTGAAGGTGGTTGATCACCCTATGATGATTGTTGATCATGATTGAGGTTTAGATGGGCTTAGTTGAATCCAATTTGGGTTGGTAGAACTTGGCTAAAAGGTCCTTTAGGTCACTTTGGGCCAAGTGAGCCTAAATGGGTCAATTGGCTTGATCAAGGCTTCATTCAAGTTTAATTGAACTCACATATGGGCTTAGGAATGAAATATAAAACCAATTTCAATTAGTTTGGAGTCAAGTAAGTTTTGGTTCATATGATAATTTGAAGTCATAAGAATTGATTTGGGTTAAGATGGTTTGATTTGATAATGGTGGTTTATGTTTGTATTTGGATCAGTGATTGAAGGAATGATTGAATCATGAAGAAATTCATGAGTTTTGAGTTGAATTGGGTTTCTTTTATGATTC